>SNQJ01S0067747.1:35643-49419 GCA_010110895.2 Picea sitchensis | reverse complement strand
GCTTCTCCTCCAAGCTTACACATCCTTCTTACTTGGAATAATTTCTAAGTGTCAAAGGCCTCGACCTTTGATCCGCCTGTGATCCTAAGTACACTATCTCCCTTGAGATTTAGTCATGAGTTAACCTCATCCCTAGTGCACACCTACGCACTGCATTCGACTCTGCACTAGTTCCTCCTGAGCTTATGTTGTTCCTGTTTTTCCATCGATGCACACTCTGATCATGCCATCTTCACTGTTTTACTTGCCATCAATGACAAAGCATACGCTACCTGTTAAACATTTGCCAACACAACCTACATCATCAACAAATCATGTCAGTAATAATAATCAATCATCATAACATCTAATCAGGTGTACATATGTCATATCAAAAACAATCAAACCGCAATAGTCCACTCCTTAACTCAATCCAGATTCCAATGGGTTTCATCAATGCTTCTGCATCCTCAAGGTCCAAGGTCATGCACACTCAGGAGAACCCAGTCTATAGCACCTGTCTATATAAATATAAAAAATAACATATCATCATATCCATAATGCCTCATAATCATAATCAAACAACCAATAGTATAATAATCTGGATCACTTGCAAGCAAGTGTCGTCAAAGAATAAGTGTGCTCAATGCATGCAAGAGAGGGATGTTACATACACCCCCTCTTGGTCTAAACTTTGTCCCAAAGTTTCACAATATAGAAGTGTCGAAATAATTTGTATCACAGTATCATAAGTCTATCTATCAAACAAAAATGGAAACTGTTGGCGCATATCATATGCATACTCCCAGGTTGCCGAGTGCAGACTATAGTTGTCCCACTGGACCTTGGCCTGATCTACCGTTCGACGTCATAGCTGTCGAATGTGATGATCCAGGATGAGGATCGTCTCAACCGTGAGAACACCTTCATCAGAGACCTGCAAGGAACTCATGTCAATAACATGTATATGATCACTAATATAATGTCTCAAAACAAATATGTGAAAAACATCCTGCATACGCCTCAAAGAATCAAGCAAAGCTAGTCAATAGGCCACAGGCCCCTTCCTTTCCACAATCTTGAAATGTTCCACGAACCTATGAGATATTTTACCACCCTTTCCAAAATTGATCGAACTCTTATGCGGTTTCACCCGCAAGAAGACTCAATCACCAACTTTGTAACTACGGTCGACACGGTGCGCATCGACATAACTCTTCTGTCGATCCTGCACTTCTTTGATCCTTTGTCTTATTGTTTGCATTTGATTTTCCATTTCTTGGATCACTTTTTGCCCCACGAGGACCCTATCCTCAAGCCGATCCCAACTCAAAGGCATCCAAAACAGTCGCCCATAAAGAAACTCGAAAGGCGCCATCTTAATGGTGCTTTGGTAACTGTTGTTATATGTGAATTCTACCAGTGGCAAGAATTCATCCCAATTCTTTTGTTGGTCCATCACATACATGCACAACATGTATTCCAAGATTTTCTTTGTTCGTTCGGTCTTCTTGTCTGTCTCTGGGTGATACGTAGTATTGAAGTTAAGTTGGGTTCCCAATGCCTCTTAGAAACTAGTCCAAAATAGTCTAGTAAACACCAATCCTCGATTGAATATAATACTCTTAGGCATGCCATGTAGCCTCACAATCTCACTGATGAAAACTATAGCTATATTAGGTGCCTGATATGTCATATGCACAAGAATAAAATGAGCACTCTTCGTCAGAGTGTTGACTACCACAAAAATCGAGTCATGTCTCCTTGCCATTAGTGATAATCGAACAATGAAATCTATTGAAATGACCTCCCATTTCGATTATGTAATAGCATATGTTTGTATTAATCCTGCTGGATGCATATGTTCAATCTTCACCTGCTCACATTCTAGACATCTGGCCACATAGTTGACTATGTCTTCCTTCATTCCTTTCCATAAGAATAAGGGTTTAAGGTACTCCCTCATCTCCGTGACTCTCGGGTGAGCCATGTACACTACTCTGTAAGCCTCATTTAGGATCAAACTCCTCAACTTGTCATTCGGTGGTACATAAATTCAATTTTTAAATCTCAATAATCCATCATCGGAAAATGTAATTCCTTCAAATATTGGTACCATCATTGTGTTTTGTCCGATAAAATCCTTGACCTCTTTGTACCAGTCATTGTCACACTGTAAAGTTAGAATATTTTTACGTAGATTCATTTGAAGAGGAAACACCAAGAAGATGCGTGGTCTCCGACTCAATGCATCTACCACTCAGTTCACTTTTCCTTTTATGTAAGTGATCTCGAAATCATACTCGCTAATCAATTTCGACAAATGTCATTGTCGCACATTCAGGTTGCTTTGTGTAAAGATGTGTTGTAGTGAACAATGGTCCATTTTTAGTTCAAATTTTCGTCCGATAAGGTAGTGTCTCCAAACCTTCAAGGCATATACAATGTCTAACAACTCCAAATCATGCGTCGCATAGTTCTCCTCATGCCTTCTCAACTTCCTCGAGATGTAAGCGATCACTCAATCGTCCTGCATCAAGACTCTGCCTAAGCCTTCCTTGGATGCATCGGTGCATACCAAGAAGTCCGCATCCATGTCAGGGACCTTTAGTATCCATGTTGTTGTCAACAACTCTTTTATCCTATGAAAGGTTTCCACACATTTCTTGATCCAAACAAACTTCTTATTCTTCTTCTGCAATTCTGTGATCAGATTTGTTATCTTTGAAAATCCCTTGACGAACCATCGATAGTATACTGCTAAACCCATGAATCTTTTCACTTACATGACATTCGTTGGTGCAAGCCATTCCATAATAGCCTCAAAATTTGCTAGATCCACGACGATACCTTCATCAAAGATGACATGCCCTAAGTAGTGAATCTTCGATTGATAAAATGAGAATTTAGACAATTTCCCATACAATTTGTTCTCTTGCAGACACTGTATTACCAAGCGCAAGTGCTCATCATGCTCCTCCATCATTTGAGAGTATATCAAAATATCATCAATGAATACTTGGACGAACTTGTCCAAGTACTTACAGAACACCTTGTTCATGAAACTCATAAATACCCTTGGGGCATTCGAAAATCCAAACGATAAAATAGTAAGCTTGAAATGTGCAATCCTCGTCTTAAAGGAGATATTAGGGATGTCATCCTCCTTGATCTGTAATTGATGATACCTTGATCTCAGGTCAATCTTTGAAAAAATCATCGCACCCTTCATTTGATCAAACAGATCATCAATCCTTGGCAATGGATACTGATTCTTTATCGTTGCCTTGTTCAATTGATGGTAGTCAATGTAGAGTCTCCACTACCCATCCTTCTTTCATATGAAAATAATAGGCGCACCCCATGGTGACACACTTGGACGTATAAGTCCCAGGTCCAACAACTCCTTCAGTTGCATTCTCAACTCCTGTAAGTCTAGGGTCGACATCCGATAAGGCATTCTTGCTATCAGTTCAGTCCCTGATTTTAGGTCTATGGTAAACTCCAATTCCCTCTCTAGCGGCATCCAAGGTAACTCCTCCAGGAATATGTCCAAAAAATCTCTCACCATAAGAAGGTGTTCTAGACCTTCCTCAAATCCCTTTTCATTTAACAAAAGGATTGCATAAATCTTAGACCCCTTGTGCATGCTCTTTCGTAGTTTCAAGGAAGAGATGAACCTCAAGGAAACTCCCTGGTTCTGACCTACAATCACGCATATTTGTCCCTCATCATTGACCAAGCTCAACCATTTTGTCTTACAGTTGAGTATTGCCTCATGCGATTCCAACCAGTCCATACTGATCACAACGTCATAAGACCCTAATACCATGATGTACAGTTTGGCCCTGGTGAAAAACTCTCCTAGTTTAAGGGTACATCTCGTAACCTTTCCTCCAACCTTCTATTTGGCTCCCGAATCCATCTCTACAAAGATAAACTCATCATGTTCGAATTCCTTTACCTTAATTCTTTTTAGCACTACACTTGAAATGAAACTCTTGGTAGCACCGGGATCTATCAAAATAATAAGGGTCTGATCAACAATTGTACCTGACTCTCAAGCATAGTCGAATGGTGCTCTGCCTCGCGGTTATTCACCACTGCATGAATCCTATGGGCCTTGCCCAAATATCCCATGGTAGTGGGTCTGGTTGATCTAGATTCTCTAGTCCTCTCCACTGGGCAATCATGCTCGTAGTGTGGCTCCCCACATGTCCAACACCCCTTCTTCGGTCCAATACTCCTGGTACCTGAAGTAGAAGCTGACGGCCCACCGACTGGAATCTTGGTCTGTTCTATTGAACAGGCCTAAACTATTGTTGATGTAGTCGAAACTGTTTTTGATGTTGTGGTCCTCGATAAGGAGTCCGTTGATGATGTGCTCATCTTCGAGGTGTAGTGAAAGTGGATCCTCTATGGAGTCTAGCTCTGAACCCCACTGATAAACTCCTCTGACGCCTGACGCACGCTCCCTCCACAACCCACAGGTCGAAAGGTCCACATCAGCACAAGATTTTTCCTTTAACACTGGCCCAAAGAAATCTAAATGCTCTTCTATTCCCTATCGGCAAATCTGCACCCACAGTAAACTCTCACGGGATCCCCTCTTCACACTTGGGAAATCGGATTTCTTTCTTTCATGAATCTGGTGGTCGAGTGTAGGTCTCTTGAATCCCCGAAATCCGAAACAGTCAACGCTGACCTTTCTTCTTTCCTTTTCAGAATTTTTCTTATCGTGATTTTGACAGTCGCAGTGTCGAGTAACTTGCTCCCCCCGACTCCCGAACTCTGATTTTCCAATTTTTCGACGCGCTTACTAGTTGGCTCTTCAACGCCCCTTCACTCCATCGGGACTTCGGACTTCGCAATATCGCGAATCCTGATGTAATTAATTCCAGAACTTCACTCTCCATGGAATTTCGAAACGGTCAACGGAGTTTGACTCTGTGTCAATAGTGCACCACTTGTCCACTCACTGATTCCTCCGTGGCCCACACACATTCTTTGGCTTTCGGGATTTTTCATTTCGGAATATCGCGATTCCCGTTGCAAGGTTTACAGGACTTCCACCCACGAAAACCCGATACAAGTATCCACGTGTAAATCCAACGACCCTTGTGGCTTGGATCTATGGTCCTACTCCTCCTGATCTTAGAACCTTTCGACAATTTCTCCGTAACTCCCCTGCTTCTCTCTGAGATCTGACGGCTCACAGGACTTCGCAAATTCTTTCCAGAGAACTCCAACCGTCCGTCTCTTCCTCTGAGAACCTCTTGGGTTCGACGTTGCTACGCCTTCTTTCAAAATTTCAGGACTTGGTCTCTTTGCCTCCCTTCAACGACTTTGAAGGCTTCGAATCCTTTTGAACTTTTCATGACTCTGCGTCTTTTAGAAAAACACTTGCACGCGCTCCTTGTGGTAGGTTTTCGAACACTTTCAAGTGTTTGAATCCCTTCGACCCTGCACACTCCAACAATAGAAGTCTCTAAATCCTTTGCTCAGGCTCACAACCCTGAGACTTCGCTCGGCCTGTGCACTCCTTGCACGACTCCTGTGCCTGTCTGCACTTCTATGTGAATGAGAACAAAAGCTATCCCTCCTGAGATTTCAGAGACAAATCTCTGAATACCTTGTCAACGCACTCCTTGCGAACACTCCAACTGCGTCCTTGCAAGAACTCTTGCTCAGATAGAGAAACAATTGAAACTCATTCCGTTACCCTTTCCTCTCAGATTTCAAACATTCAACAAGAAATCATTCATACATAGCATAAAATAAATTGCATGACAGAAAGAGTAAAACATTCAAGAGCATAACATTCAAATATGCATACACAGAGAATAAATGAACACCATGAGTCTGAATCACAACTTTCTTTGTATTAATTCAAAACTTCTGTACATGGAGTCTGCTACACAGCTCTCTACTTCTCTTCTATTCTCTTCTTCAATAATGCTGCCTGCTAATGTTACAATGCACAGTGAGGGTGTCTATATCTCGTTTCCCTCTTGCGCTCTAAAACTGTCTAATCTACACATTCAATTCTATCTACCTTACATTAACTACCATAAATGCCTTCTAAATACTAAGGACGAGAGCAAGTCGCTCAAGTTCCGTTACATTTTACAAGTGCACTTCTTCTTAATGACTTCATTTAAGATTGTGCATCAACTTCAAGGTAATTTCAAAATTTGCATTGGCGCTCTTCCAGCTGTCTTTTGCTTCCGCGTTGGCTCGCTTGAGATGCTCTTGCATCATACTCCTTGGCTTGAAAAATTTCATGGGCTCCTGTCCACGAGCTCACGCACTATGTGTCCATGCTTCTAGATCTTCGCTTCATTCTCCCAACTGGCATCTTCAACTGGATGGCCTCTCCACTTGACCAAATACTCAAAGTATTTCTTTCACCTGATCTTCTTTCTTACTCTTTTATCCAGCATGTGATCCATCTGCGGCTTATCTGCAACTGACATCTGCTTTGTCCACTGGATCACTGGCTTCTCATCTCCTTTCCCTACTTCCTCAGCTTTATATGGGTACAAATCTGAGATATTGAATGTCGAAGAAATTTCGATCCCATCGGGTAATTCAATCTCGTAAGCATTCGCCCCAAATTTCTTCAAGACCCTATATGGTCTGATTTTCTTCATCTTCAATTTATTATATGTTCCTCTCGGGAACCTTTCTTTCCTAAAATGTTCCAGAACCAAGTCACCAACCTCAAACTGAAGTTGTCTTCTGTGTTGATCTGCTCTATGCTTATATTCGTAGCTTGAACTCTGTAGTCGCTCCTTCACTTGGCTGTGAAGTTCCTTCATTGCCTCTGCGAAATATTTTTCACTAGCGCTCCTAGTCGCAGTCTGTTCTGAATCCCTCAATTCAAAAATTCCCCTTGGCTACATGCCATAGAAAATTTGAAATGGACTCTGCCCTGTGCTCATGTTAACTGATTCATTATAAGCAAACTCTACATGTGGTAATATGTTGTCCCACTGGCTGTGGTGTTCTTTCACCAAGCTTCTCAGCAAGTCTCCCAGACTTTTGTTCACTACTTCTGTCTTTCCATCCGTATGAGGATGATAAGCTGAACTAAATGACAAGTTAGTTCCCAAATTCTTCCATAAGGTCCTCCAAAAGTTCCCTATGAACTTTGTATCTCGATCCGAAACTATACTCCTTGGAAAACCGTGAAGTCGAATGACTTCTTTGAAAAACAGATTCGCAATGTGAGTTGCGTCACTAGTCTTCTGACATGGAATGAAGTGTGCCATCTTGGAAAACCTATCCATCACCACAAAGATTGAATCAGAACCTCTTTGCGTTCTTAGCAACCCCAATATGAAATCCATGTTGATTTCATCCCACAACCTTTCTAGTACGGGAAATGGTTGATAAAACCTCGCATTCTGTCTTCTTCCCTTCGAATGCTGGAAAATTATGCATCTGTCCATGAATCTTTGACATCTGATCGCATTCCTTTAAATAATAATCCTTCCTGGATCATATATTATGTCCATTGGCTTCTATCCCTGAGAATTGGATTCTCAGTTGCTTCATACGCCTCTTTAAAATTTTGATCATCTGCGTACATGTCCCTAAGATCATCAAAACCCAACGTTTTGACTTTGAACTCCTGCAATAGAAAACACTTCTTTCTCAAAGCATCAGCAACTTTGTTAGCAGTACCAGAAATATGTTTAATCACAAAAGTGAAATTCTGCATATACTCAACCCATTTGACATGTCTCTGATTCAACGTTTCATGTTGAGTCACAAACTACAGTGCATGATTGTCACTGTATAAGACAAACTCTTTCGAGATCAAGTAATGCCTCCATTTCATTAATGCCTGGATAATAGCATAAAAATCCTTATCATAAGTGGAGTATTTCACCTTCGCTTCATTCAACTTCTTGCTAAATTATGCTATTGTCCCGTCTTCTTGACTCAAGACTGCCCCAATTGCGAATCCACTTGCATCACATTTCACTTGAAATGTCTTTCAGAAATCCGACAACACCAGAATTGGTTGTTCCGTAATCTTCCTCTTCAATATATTAAAACGTTTCTGAGCCTCGTCTGTCCAGTGAAAAGACTTATGTCTTTTCTTCACTATGGCCATCATTGCTGCACTAATTCCACTGAAATTCCTGATGAACTTTCGGTAGAAACTAGCAAATCCATGAAAACTTCTCACCTCAAAGATATTCTTCGATGATGGCCAATTCTTGATTGCCACCACCTTATATGGATCCATCCTCAACTCATCTGCAGAAATAAAAAATCCCAAGTAAATGAGATCTGTCTTCATGAATGAGGATTTCTTCATATTTATCAACAGATTCTCCTACTGTAGCCTCTGCATCACTGTAGCCAAATGCTTCAAATGCTTTGCCACTGTTTTACTGTAAACCAGTATGTCATCCAAATATACGATAACAAATTTTCCGATGAACTCCCTTAGGACTTCGTTCATCAACCTCATGAAGGTACTCGGCGCATTTGTTAAGCCAAACGGCATAACAATCCATTCATACAACCCTTCGTTGGTTTTGAATGATGTCTTCCATTCATCACCTTCTCTCATGCGGATTTGATGATAACCTCTTTTCAGATCAATCTTTGAAAAATACTTTGCTCCACTCAAGAAATCCATCAGATCATCCATCCTTGGCAATGGAAATCTGTAACTGATGGTTATATTGTTAATTGCCCTCGAGTCAGTACACATCCTCCAGCCTCCGTATTTCTTCGGACTGAGTACTGTTGGAACAACACATGGACTCAAGCTTTCCCTGACCAAACCCTTGTCCAACAACTCCTCGAATTGCCTCTTAACATCTTCATTCTCTTGCGGAGTCAATCTGTACACGGCTTTGTTTGGTAAACTGGCTCCTAGTATGAGATCAATGTGATGAATCACACTTCTGATCGGTGGCAACGAACGAGGTAATTCATCCACTACTATATCAACGAACTCTTCCAGCAGCTCCTAAATTTCTTCTGGTAAATTATCCACCCCTGTGTTGGTCAAAACAATCTTTGGCTTCCTGAACACAATGAACTGTGGATCCTCCTTCTTCTTAACCTATATAAGAAGTTCCTTCCCACTCATGAGAAGTATTGTGTTGCTTACTTCCATTTTCACCTCCTTATCCTTAATTGGAAGCAACATGTGTGTCCTCCCATTCTTCTCTAGGGCGTATGTGTTCATTCTCCCATCATGAATCACATTCCTGTCATATTGCCATGGTATACCTAGTAATAGATGACAAACATCCATAGGAATGACATCACATAATATCTTATCAATATATACTCCTATCTTGAATTCAACTAAACATTGTTAAGTGACAGTTACCTGATGTCCCTTTTGTAGCCACAAAATTATGTATGGGCTTGGATGATCAATCGTCTCCAGCTCCAGATTTTCTACCATCTCTGTAGAAACAAGATTATCCATGCTACCACTATCTACAATAACCTTGCACACCCTGTCCTTGGTCTTGCAAGCAGTCCGGAAAAGTCTGGTTCTTTGGACTGAATTCTCCACCTCCTTCTCTGGTGTCAAAAGAGCTTTTCGCATCATCAACGATATTCCGCCTTCAGCGTCTTCTACCTCAACATCCCACCTCTGGGCTTCGGCGATGTGAGCTTCTCCACTCTCCTTATTTTTGTCTGGACACTCGTAAGACTTGTGCCCATTATTTCCACATGTGAAGCATGTTATTACTCCACCTCTTCCTCTTCCTCTACCTCTAGTACGAGGAAAAGTATTATTGTCAGCATAATCTCCTCTCTGCTCAATATGCTGTCCTCTCTGTTCAACATATGGCCCTCACTGTGAAATTCCACCACTCTCATTTTGAGTCTAGGGTTTCTTCCAATCCTCCTTAGGCTTCTGATATTTATCCTGGGCAATCGATTTGCCTCTAGGCTGACTTCTGCCTCGGCCTCTCTGACTCTGCTTTCGACTCAGCTTCTCTTCTGCTTTCAGAGCCATATGATAAGCATCTTCCACCATTCAGATGGTTACCATTCTCATCTCATCTTGAATGTCATATCTCAGACCATTCAGATATCTAGCAACCTTTTCATCATCGCTCTCCCGATGACCTGCCCTGATGTTCAGCTTGTAGAATTCTTCAGTGTATTCTTTTACTGTCATCAACTTCTATCTCAGGTTCTGCATCCTCCTGAACAGAGTAATTTGATAATCTTTGGGGATGAATTTCGCCTTCATCTTCGTGATCATTCTATCCCAGCTCTTGATCTTCTGCTTGCCCTTGCAGTGTCTATCATCTTGTAGTTCATCCCACCACAATGCTGCATGTCCCTTCAATCTTGTGACAACATGCTTGACTTTCTTGTCCTCTTCAACGTATTCATAGTCAAAGTATGTGTCTAGAGATCTAATCCAGTCTAGAAGCTTCTCTGCATCCAGATTTCCCTCATAAACTGGAATGTCCATTTTTTCTCTTGTACCCATTCTTGCAATAGCTCTGATTAAATGGTCATTTGCTGCATCTTCTACTACAACTTCTTCTTCATGTTCAGCCTCAATCTCACTTTCAGAATAACTAAAATCCCCAGCACTGACTGTACGTCTTTGTGTTGTCTCCATATCTTCGAGTCTGGCTCGTAGATCATGCATCTCTCTCTCCATGGATGGATCTATCATCTTCCTACCTCTTCTTCTTGACATTTCCCTCTCCTCTGGTGGATTGGGTGTTTCACTATCCCTTCTCCTTGGTGGCATGGTGAATTCTCTTTTTCTCTGCTACAGAAAGAAAAGAACCTTTCTGTGCTCTGATACCAAACTGATGCCTGACACATGCTCCCTCCATAACCCGCAGGTCAAAATGTCCACATCAGCATAGGATCTTTCCTTTACCACTAGCCTAAAGAACTCTAAACTCTCTTCTATTCCCTATCGGGAAATATGCACCCACAGTAAACTCTCACAAGATCCCCTCTTTGCACTTGGGAGATCGGATTTCATTCTTTCACGAATCCGGTGGTCGAGCGTTGGTCTCTCGAATTCCTGAAACCTGAAACAGTCAATNCGAGTAACTTGCTCCCCCCTGACTCCCGAACTCTGATTTGTCAATTTTCCGACGCGCTTACTAGTTGACTCTTCAACGCCCCTTCACTCCATCGGGACTTCGGACTTTGCGATATCGTGAATCCTGATGTAATGAATTCCAGAACTTCACTCTCCATGAAATTCTGAAATGGTCAATGGAGTTTGACTCCATGTCAATAGTGCGCCACCTGTCCACTCACTGATTCCTCCGTGGCCCACACAAATCCTTTGGCTTTCGGGATTTCGCGTTTCAAAATATCACGATTCCTGTTGCAAGGTTTACGGGAATTCCACCCATGAAAACCCGATACAAGTATCCGCATGTAAATCCAACGACCCTTGTGGCTTGGATCTATGGTCCTACTCCTCCTGAGCTTAGACCCTTTCGACGATTTCGCCGTAACTCCCTTGCTTCTCTATGAGATCTGACGGCTCACGAGACTTCGTGGATTCTTTCCAGAGAACTCCGACCTTCCGTCTCTTCCTCTAAGAACCTCCTGGGTTCGACGTCGCTACACCTTCTTTCGAACTTTTAGGACTTGGTCTCTTTGCCTCCCTTCAATGATTTTGAAGGCTTCGAATCCTTTTGAACTTTTCACAACTCTGCGTCTTTTAGAAAAACACTTGCACACGCTCCTTGCGGCAGGTTTTCGAACACTTTCAAGTGTTTGAATCCCTTCGACCCTACACACTCCAACAACAACAGTCTATAAATCCTTTGCTCAGGCTCGCAATCCTGAGACTTCGCTCGGCCTGCGCACTCCTTGCACGGCTCCTGTGCCTATATGCACTTCTATGTGAATGAGAACAAAATTTATCCCTCCTGAGCTTCCAGAGACAAATCTATGAATACCTTGTCGATGCACTCCTTGCGGACACTCCAACTGCACTCCTTGCAGGAACTCTTGCTTAGATAGAGAAACAATTGAAACTCATTCCATTACCCTTTCCTCTCAGATTTCAAACATTCAACAAGAAATCATTCATACATAGCATAAAAGCAATTGCATGACAGAAAGAGTAAAACATTCAAGAGCATAACATTCAAAGATGCATACACAGAGAATATATGAACACCATGAGTTTGAATCACAACTTTCTTTGTATTAATTCATAACTTCTTTACATGGAGTCTGCTACACAACTCTCTGCTTCTCTTCTATGCTCTTCTTCAATAATGTTGCTTGCTAATGTTACAATACACAGTGAGGGTGTCTATATCCCGTTTCCCTCTTGCGCTCTAAAATTGTCTAATCTACACATTCAATTCTATCTACCTTACAATAACTACCATAAATGCCTTCTACCTACTAAGGATGAGAGAAAGTCGCTCAAGGTCCATTACATTTTACAAGTGCGCTTCTTCTTAATGACTTCATTTAAGATTGTGCTTCAACTTCAAGGTAATTTCAAAATTTTCACTGGTGCTCTTCCAGCTATCTTTTGCTTCCGCGCTGGCTCGCTTGAGATGCTCCTGCATCATCCTCCTCTACAATGAGGGCCTTTTGGATGACATCATGCAAGGTCTGAGGCATAAGAATCCTAACCTTTGCACGTATGCTGACATTAAGACCAAACAAGAATCTATTGACCTTAAGTTTCTCAGTATTCAGGTGCAGAGCATACCGAAGCAACTCCATAAAATGATCATCATAATTGGGCACCATACAGGTGCCCTATCACAAGGCATTGAACTCATTGAGCTGAAGCTCAATGAATTCCTCTAATAGGTACCTCTCTCGGAATCATTCCTTGAAAAATTTCCATGACACGTCTTTGACGACCATGCTCAACTGTGGCAGGAGCGTCTTCCACCATAGAAGAGCACTCCCCTTCAGTTGAAAGACCGCCATGTGAACCTTCATGTTGGAGGTATAGTCGCGAAGTGAAAAGCAAATTGCCATATTCTCCAACCATGCCTTGGCGGCTGCACCTTCTGGGGAACCAAAGAATTTGGGAAATTTGAGGATCTCGAGTTCACGGTGAATGCTATTGTTACACATCAAAATCACTCACTTCAATTATGACTTATTGTCATCATTTCAAGTGTCGCAAGTGTTGCATTTTGGTCGCAAGTGTCGCAAACATCATACTTCCATCTCGCCTATGTCATGTCTCTAACGACATCACAGGGACACTTAAGACACCTTCAAATACTCGTTTAAGGAAGAGAAATCATTTGATGAAGAGTACAAAGAATTTTCCATGAAGAAAACCACTTAAAAATCAATTTTGAAGGCCATCACTCCCTTAAACACTATTAGGGAGTGCCAGTGCACCCTACCCTTCCTTGGGGGAGTGCTCCAACACTCTATGCACCCTTCTGGGGGAGCACTGGGATTTTTTAAGGAAATTTTGGGCAGTGCTCCCCTACCCACTGTCAGGGAGTGCCAGTGCCCCCTACCCTTCTTTGGGGGAGAGTTTTAACACTATGTGTCCCATTCCGAGGGAGTGCTGGGTTGTTTGAGGGAATCTTTGACATTGAGGAAAATCAAGGAAAAAACCCCCTCATCTCTGGAGTTAGTTGGATTCGAATCTGAGGTCAAGACTGGATCTTATGGAGGATCTAAAACTGATGGAGAAAGATCCTCAACCTATCCCAAGAATCTCTAAGGTGTTTGGGCCTCTCCAAGCTTATATAAGGAGGACTTCTCATGGTGAAAATCACATGGTATTTTATAGGCATCAAACTTATGATCTCATAAGGG
>SNQJ01S0067747.1:17593-35615 GCA_010110895.2 Picea sitchensis | reverse complement strand
AGGTCTATAAGTATTCTCTATTGTTCTCATTAATATAAATATGTTCTTGGCCTGTTTCTTTCAAGGTTTTGTTTATTCTACATGAACTTGTCTCTATTAGATAGATCTGGTTTCAAGCTAATTTTAGTAGAATAGGAAGCTTGTTTTGTCTTTGTTTGTTTTACAGGACTTATTGAGGAGCTTGGGGATCAAAACTCAACTTGGAATGTACGAGGAAGAACATCATTAAAAAGGTACACCTTTATTCCTCTTCTCTATACATTAGTTTATCTAGGTTTAAAAGAATTTCAGTGACCAACATTAGCACCCTTTCTGTCTTGGTCTTAAGAGTCTAGAGCCCAAGAGGGAATCCACTTGTCCGCAGGGGGATTCTCCTGTAATATAAATTGGTGACTCCACTGGGGAGAAATCCTATTTGTATTTCCTTGGTTTTTCCCTACCCTTTTCCCACCTTTTAGATCACTTTTACTGTTTGTTCATCATCCATTAACCTTCTCCTACCTTCACTAGCAATTTCACCAATTTTCATGCATTCTGGGTGACCTTTTGCATGTTTTTTGGATCCTTTTCTAAGTTTTTGAGAGGACCAACGCCCCTTTGTAGGACATACCAGAGCACCAACACTCCCCTATATTTTTTTAGGGAGTTTTGCAACACTCTGTGCACCCTTCTGGGGGAGCGCTAGTCTCTTTTTTGAGAGTTTTTGCCTTCTTCTGCTCAGTCTTTTGCAACCTGTTTTGTAGAGCTCTTTACCCACAGTATGTGGTTGGTTTGTGAATTTATTTGGATTGGTTTTTGATGGGTTTTTTATGATTATCACTCCCTCTGTCTTGATTGGAGCTTGAGATCTTTTTCAGAAATGTGAAATTTCCTTTTTTAGTTTCTTTTTGACAGGACAATTTTGAGTGATTTCTCTTTCTCCCTATCATTTCTTGGATTCTTCTCTACATTTTATTTTATTCCTTGAATGCTTTATTGTTTATAGAATCCTTGATGGTGTTCCTGCTTGTTAGAACAATTTTCTACTTGTTTTCTTTCAAAGCTCACTACCTTGAGTGCATGCTTTGTTTGTAGCCCTTTTGCTTCGTGTCTTTTGCATCTGCATAGGACTCTTTCTACTGATTGAAAGTAGTGGAGCATTGAAGGTTTTGTATTTAATTTATGTATACATCATAATCAAACAAAGAATATAAATTCATTTATTTTTTTGGGTAGTGAAACTAGCTTGCATTTGAAGTAGCGGAATTGCATGTTGTTTTGGAATTTTGGGACATTGTGCATCTGGAATGATGAATGTTTTCTCCTTATTGAAGCATAGCTTTCATCAAAATGAAAATATTGCATATTCATATCTTTGCATAGATTTCGAGTCGGTCAAAACACCATATTGTCCACACCATTTTCCTTTTGAGTAACAACAGCCTTAAAAATCAAGAGCTAAACTAAAATTGATTAGACATTTTTACATTTTTTGGTAGAAAACCTACATTAGATTAGTTGTAGGGCTTTGGAATAGGTGTGAAAGATAAATTTCCAAAGCTACAAACAAACATAGGATCTTGTGTTAGGGAGTGGTGAAATCCAATTGCTACATTTTTTCCTGGGAAGCCCTTCTCACACAAGGGTCAAACTTGAGGTTGCATTGAGACTAGGAGAATTACTCACCCTTCTTTGTTGGTCTTGGTGTAGATATTGTGCGTATTATGGGGGTCGCTTGAAGGTATACCCACAATGATGAGTGGAAGCCTTTCAAGTTCATTTCGGGCCAGATACCCTGCCCTTGCACGTGGATCAGACTGTCGACTGTTTCCCCAGGCATCACTGTTGTAGTTGGTAACCGTAGTGGCCTATATATTTAGGGTCTTTACACAAGGTGACTGTGGAGGGGATAGTCTTCACGGTACCTAGAATAGATGTTGGCCAAAATCACTCGGGATCCTTAGAGGGTATACCCACGATTATGTGTGGGAGATTGCACCAAGGTGTAAGTCCATTAAGCAGGTCGTCAATGTAACTTTTCCACCCATCCTATCTCATCCCCTTCTTACTTTGTTCCCACGATGTTGGATTTTATCCCCAACTAGTGTGCTCATTGTGAGAAGGTTTTGTTTTCTTGATTTCTTACTATATTTTTAACGTGTGTTATTTGTTCTCCTTAGAAGAATCTAGGTTGGATCTTTTTTTAGAGCCCTTTTTCGAGGGGAAACCTTTGTTTTTCCTTATTACGAAAACGTTGGTCCTACTTACATCACTATGTTGATCCTTCCAGGTCTCACAATTGGGTTACCGGTATGGTTGTTTTCCACTCCAGTGATCTTGAATCTAGGTGCTTCAGATGTAAGAACACCACCCACACATCAACCTCATGTTGACCTTTCTCCTTCTTCACCCATCATGTCTCCTTCCATTTATCCTTCTTCGCCCAGTGAAATCTATAAAGCGAGTAGCCAGGTTGATAAGAAGAAGACAAAACAAAAAGAGAAGAAGAAGAAACAGAAAAGGATCAAGCCTCCAACCATATCAGATGTTGGATCCAAGCAACCAACTACTATTAATCGTACTGGGAGTGTTGATGAGGTCCACAAGATTAAAATGAAGAATTTGAAACCCAAATTCTCTTGTAGTATTTGTAAGGATGACCACTTTCTAATGGATTTCCCTGGTATTCCCAAGGTCTTATAAATGTGGTCCTCCACGTAATCGGCCCCTGCTAGTCATGCTGGTGATACCCCATCAACTAGTGATGTTAAGGTTGGTAATAAGAAGACAATTGTCAAATTTCCCTGCATTTTATGGAAAGGTGATCATTACTCTCACCTTTGTCCTCGTATGGACGATGCTTCTTCTATTTTGGAAAAGATTCAACTCCCAACTGGTTATCGTAATATTTCTCCAACCCATTGTTAGTTGATGGAATGGTCAATCTGGTTCCATCCTCGGTCAGTCTGGTTGATTAGGTGGTCAATCTAGTTTCATCCTCGGTTGAACCACTAACCAGTAGTTGATCCTGTACCGGCATCGATCAGCCCCACTTTTCATCTGAAAAGTGAAACCCAAGTGACTAATCCAGTCCCATCATTGGTCAGTCCCACCCTTCATCTAAAGATTTCCAACTTGGTCAATCCCACTCCTCCTCTGGCGAGTGCCAAAGTGGTTGTTCTGGTGCCTTCATCAGTCAATCTGGTTGATCATGTCATCAATATAGTCATGTCCTTAGTTGAACTAGTTGACAAAGTGGTTGATCCGATTCCATCTTCAGTCTATCTCACTCTCCCGTCAGAGAGTGAAACCCAAGCGGTCAATCTGTTTCCACATTTCAACCCCATTCTGCCCTTGGGGAATGAAACCCAAGTGGTCGATTTTTTGTCATTATCAATTGATCCTACTCTCCCTCTAGAGAGTAAAACTGATATTTCCCACGTCTTTCTCGTTGATACATAATCTACCGTGCTGGGGGCCATTCCTCCTTCTCCCGAAAAACCACCTCCAAGTAATGAGGCCATCCTTTTTGCTTGGGGTGTGCTAACTGGACCTCATATTCCCTCTCACATTCCCTTCAATATTACAGTACAGTTTTGTGGTCGGGACGTTCCTCATGCACTGATAGATGAAGGTTTGTCTATTATTATTTTGTCCTCTATTGCTTGGCAAGATTTGGGTTATCCTCAGCTTGTGTTGGTTACCCAGACTATGTTCTCTTTTAACAGAAGAACCAGTCACCCTTTAGGGATCCTTCCTCAGTTTCCCGTAAATTTGGGAGGGAAAACTGTCTTTATTGATGTTATGGTAGTCTAGGACCCCTTGGATTTTGATTTACTCCTTGGACAATATTATGTCTATGCTATGAAAGCTATTGTGTCCACTCTCTTTCGTGTGATATCTTTCCCCCACTATTGAAGAATGGTGACTATTGATCAATTTATGTTCGTTGGTCCTGACTTGATTACCAACCCAATGACCTCCCTAAATGGTTCTTATATGCAGTCGATATCATCCATGCCACACGTCAATTATGTGGAATTATCTCCCATGCCTTCAGCTATCAATGAAGATGACTTAGATCCAATAGTTGACTTGGTGATCTCTTCGGTAGGGCTATTGGAGCCTAATCTCCTTACCCCTATCGTGACCCTTTACATGTGTTCCTTCCATAGCATTGTTCTTCCATCCAGTGAATATCTCTTGGAAGCCATGACCGAGTTTTGTCCCTTGACATGGTGTCCTTCCAGAGCGTTATCCTCTTGGAAGCCATGATCAAGAAGAGTCCACAAGCATAGTTTTGCTTCTCTGTGGAAAGCTCGTTAAAAAATGAAATAGAATTCAAGAGCATAGTTTCTCTTCTCTGTGGAAATCTCATTAAAAAATGAAACAGAATTAATGAGCATGGTTTTGCTTCTCTGTGGCAAGCTCGTTAAAAAATGAAACAAAGGCTATGATCATAGTTTTGCTTCTTTGTAGCAAGATCGTTAAAAGATGAAATAGAACTCTGGGGATTGAACCCAGATCCTTGAGCATAGTTATTTTCCTGTGTCAATCTCATTAAAAGATGAAACAACCACCTCTCATACCAAGTCGAGTCTTTCATTAGGTCTCGTATTTGAACCTTCATTTCGTCCACCTGTATCCTTTTTCTCCATCTAGTATAGAAATTGGTGACAACCTCAAAATCAGTGAATGAATTGAAGCTTGGGGGGAATGTCTCCAACATTTGATTATCATTTTCGATTCAAGCCGCTAGATTTTCAAGCTGGGGGCAAAGTACCAACCATCCATGGGTATCCCTACCTTTGGAAATTACGTTGGGAATTTACAAGCATAGTTTAATTTTTTTTCAAGCTTGTCTAAAATGAAACCAATATCGAGCTTAGTCTTTGTTCTTTCTCATGCTCACAAAAACATGAGAATGTAACCGAGTATACTTTTATCACTTTTTCGGACTCGTAAAGGTTATACAAAAAACAAACCCCCTAGAGTCGTCTTTAAGCTCTTTTTAGACTCTCTAAACATGAAAAGATTGTTGAGTGATCTTGCTTCCTTTCCCACTTGTTAAAGGGTTTGAAAGGGAATCTTTTGAGTGATAATTTATCTCTTTTTAGGTCTTGTGATACTAACATTACGAAAAAGGACAACACTGGAGTCCTCTTTAAGTTCTTTTCACACTCTCTAAACATGAAAAATAACTGATTTTACCTTCTCTGGACTCGTTAAGAAAATCATACATTGAAGGGACATACAGGACCGAACCCTTACCTCTTCCAGTTCGTTAAACAAAGGAATATGGACTTACCAAAGGTGATTTATATCGAGCATGTGTTACCCTCCTCAAGCTCGTTAAATTAAAAAGAGGTACTCGTCTATCTAGATGGGGGAAAATATTTGAAGGAAGCAAGCCAAGTAGTTTTTGGGAACATTACAGGTCACTCTTACGGTCGCCCTTGAACATGACACTTTGTCTTTGCATACATTTTAATCCATTGAACCTATGCACTGAACCAATCATTTGAGTTTCTTTACTCCTTTGGGTCACCTAACAAAAGTCACATTATCCACTGCATTATCGTGTTTTGGTCCATGTCATGTTTCTGTTGTCATTCCTCAGTGTTCAAGGGAAGTATCTTCCTCAAGATTCAACCATCACAAATATCCTATTTCAATACCCGTGTCAATCCATGTTCATTTGATATACCAATTTAAACCTCTGTGTCAGTTTTGTGTTGTTGATGGGGGATACATCAAGGCCCTCCTATGACGAATCTATTCCTGTCGACTTCAACACATTATCCGGGAACTAGACTTAGAAACCAGTTAGTACCTTGGGACTTGCATACCTCAATGGTAGGCCTCCTCACTTTTGACAGTGGGTTTACATAATTGACCCCTGATCGAATGATTCCATAGATCTTTGAATTCATCTCATTTGTTCACATTCACTGGAATGTACTATGGTACCTTGGGAATCATTGACATCAATGGTGATTTCCCTTGTGCTTGTTAACGATTTACCTCATCGACCGATAATCAAGTGGTTTCTTCCATGTTAGACATCAAAACATCTATTCACATGGTAAGATTCGTACTACATCAGAATCGGTAAGAAGACCCTGGTTTGAGTAATCACTCTAATATGTACTTTATCCAGGTTGCGATGAAGTTTCTCTTGAATATTGATTCATATATTGTTACATAGATCCACTTTGTATTGGTCTGTAGCTGTGTCTTGTCATTTCGTAGATCCACTATGTATTTTTCGTGGCTACAATCAGTTCATGTCATGGAATTATAGATCCACATTGTATCTTTGGTGGCTATACTCTTTGTTAATATAATTATGGATCTGCATTGTATCTTATGGTGGCCATACCTTGCAAGTATTTATCACTCAAGCATAGGTATGCCTGCCTTGGGTTTGAAACATGTCATAATATTTGTTTGATGGTTGTGTGCATCTTCTATCAGGTTCTCCACGTCCATAACCTTGCTCGAAAAAGTCTACAAAGTACTTCAGTCATCATTTTAGTCTTCTAACTTCTCACTTTGGGGGGCAATCTGTTACACATCAAAATCACTCACTTCAATGATGACCTATTTTCGTCATTTCAAGTGTCGCAAGTGTCACAAACATCATACTGCCATCTCGCCTATGTCGTGTCTCTAATGACATCACAGGGACACTTAAGACACCTTCAAAGACTGGTTTAAGGAAGAGAAATCATTTGATGAAGAGTACAATGCATTTTCCATGAATAAACCACTTAAAAAACAATTTTGAAGGCCAACGATCCCTTACACACTATCGGGGAGTGCCATCACTCCCTACCCTTCCTTGGGGGAGTGTTCCAGCACTCTATGCACCCTTCTTTGGGAGTGCGGTATTTTTTAAGGAAACTTTGGGCAGCGCTCCCCTACCCACTGTCAGGGAGTGCCAGTTCCCCCTACCCTTCTTTGGGGGAGCATTGCAACACTCTATTGCCCATTTTGAGGGAGAGATAGGTTGTTTGAGGGAATCTTTGACTGTTGAGGAAAATCAGGGAAAAATCCCCCTCATCTTTGGAGTTAGTTGGATTCAAATCTAAGGTCAAGGCTGGATCTTAGGGAGGATCCACAACTGATGGAGAAACATACTCAACCTATCCCAAGAATCTCTAAGGTGGTTGGGCCTCTCCAAGCTTATATAAGGAGACCTTCTCATGGTGAAAAGAACATGGTAGTTTAGAGGCATCAAACTTACGATCTCATAAGGGAGATAACCAGTAAAGCATATTCATTTTTATGGTGGATTATTTGAGAAAATGGTTGGACAAGGAGAGTTGGGAGAGGCTATTGCACCTTCATCAAAGGTCTACAAGTATTCTCTATTTTTCTCATTAATATACATATGTGCCTGGCTTGTTTCTTTCAAGGTTGTGTTTATTCTACATGAACTTGTCTCTATTAGATAGATCTAGTTTCAAGCTAATCTTAGTAGAATAGGAAGCTTGTTCTGTCTTTGTTTGTTTTGAAGGACTTATTGAGGATCTTGGGGATCAAAAATCAACTTGGACTATGCGAGGATGAACATCGTTAAAAAGGTACACATTTCTTCCTCTTCTCTATACATTAGTTTAGCTAGGCTTAAAAGGATGTCAGTGACCAACGTTAGCACCCTTTCTGTCTTAGTCTTAGGAGTCTAGAGCCCAAGAGGGAATCCACTTTTCCACAAGTGGATTCTCATGTAACAACTACCAGTTTCAATCGGAGCGTGCAGTGGACCCTCAGGGTGTGCCGACACCCTAGCCTCATCTCTGTCCAAAAGACTGATTAGTGGCTCATACATCCACTGAAAAGACCTCATCATCCCAAGCACATCACCCACTTCTATCTATTCCTACCCAAAAACCTGTTCGTCTCCCTTGGGGTTAGACCCCCCAGGCGTGGATGCTACTGGAGGCATCATGCCTCCTCCCCTAACACCTTATCGTTTGCCTCTGTGACGTCCTCTAACCATGATTAGTTGCATGAATACAAATCAAATTAATCAACAACCTTATAATCAGAAATCGAATCAATGAAATTCGTAGTGATCCCAAGTCGTGGGTCGAAACCCGCTCTGATACCATATGTAATGACCCCAATCGTTACAACTCCAAGCAAGGTGAAAAGTGAATTTTTTTTTTTGTTTTTAAGCAGGAAGGCAACCACGACAACATTTAAACCACTCCACCGGAAGACGAACACCATGCACACATATCTGGCAACATACAACAACAACTCTACACACTTGCACATTGAGAAACTTAGAGAAATAGGCATAAATCAAAAAGAAGGAAAATACTACCCGCTCGACACAAACACAACAATGCCTACCACCTAAGGACAACATCCACAATCCCAACACAATGTCCTCAAAACAAAGTAACTAGAGCCTCTATGGCGCGCAAAACCAAACACATGAAGGCATTGCTACCGAAGCACCACCAACAACTACAACAAACAAACGACCACAACGGGAAGCACAGACTTCGACCAAGTTATCATTCGCCTCTATCCATTAGGGCACGCAATGATCCCCTCATCAGGAATCATGTTTTTGTCAGGTGATAGGCGTGAAAAAAACCGTGGTGCAAAAACATAATTAGACCCTCAACACAAGCTAAATTCGATGTGCTAGGAGATCAAATTAACTATCTAAACACTTGGTGACTAACCCTAGCACCCAATCGACAAGTCAACTAGACGACTATGACAATCATACAACACAATAAGTTCCTTGTGCAACAAAATCAATTTGTACATATTAAATGATTATTATTAAAATAATAGTTCATTGCAACTATATTCCAATTCCCAAAGTTAGATAATTATAAATCGCTTTCCTTTAAAATAGAAACTAGATCACTATCTTATGCAATTGCTATGTTTTAAAACTGGAACTGTACACCCGATATAATAGCTTTAATGAAACTGAACACCAAATTATTCACATAAAAATAAATCATTTACAATGTAATGGTTATGACTTATCAATCCAATATATCACTGGCATGTAAGTCGCTGCCACGTAATTCGTAACTTGACAATAAAAAGGAATGATGAGGAAAAACACTATAATCATTGTCTAAATAAAGGATTTACTGTGTCTATTGAAATTGCTGCCAAGGTACACTATCGTTGTCCTTTATAATTTAAAAACACTGTCAATGTATTAAAATGGAGTAGTAAATATATATGAAGCACATAGATTAATCATAATCATAATGGTTGAGCTAGACACTGGAAATCGCTACCCATTCATTACATGAATTCGCTGTGTAATATAAGGAAATATATTTGTTGTATACTATAGATTCACTGTGTAACAAATGATAGCATTGATATTGCTGTCCTTAATCCAAGATCTTGCTATCTATAAATTATATGCTAATTTGTCTATAAAATATAAAGATTCTCTCATCATGAATAAAATTGGTCACAAAAGGCTATTCATTATAAACCCTACTAATGTTGTTCATATAATCAAGATTACTGTCAAACGCGGTCAATAAACATTAAAATCGCTAAGTAATAGAATTTACTGTCAACACATTAAAACCGTCATAAAACACAGTTACCATTATATGTAAATGGTTGTTCTAATTTAAATAAATCTCTGGCACACATTATATATCCAAACGTTGTCACTGATGCTAAAGAAGGCTAATAATGACATCACTGAGAGAAATAAGATATGGCTGAGTGGAAAGTGATAAGGCCTTGTGTGATGATGACATTATGCAATCTAAATCGTCGTCAATAGAGTAAAAATGGCTAACCAAACTATCAAAAGAGTAGCATTCACTATCATTATTATATCGAAAAGTATAATAACAATGCGTATTATATCGCTATCATAATATTAATATATTTACTTTGATATCATAAATATATAGTTGTGACACATGCTATACTAAATAATATAGCTATCAAATATTAAACACATTCACTGAGATATCATAATAGAATCGCTACGACACATCATAACAATATCGTTGGGATATCTTAAAGGAAATCATTGTGACATCCTAAACAAACTCATTGTCATAACATTAAAAATATTCACCGTGATAGCCAAATAAATGGCTAAGATATATTTAAAAGGAAATGCAGATATATAAATGTAAAAAAAAATGCATACTTATCCCTTCATATGGAAACTCAGACATATGAATATTGAAACCGCTATGTAAATCACAGTCCACATATTAAGGAAAAAACAATCGCTATATCAATGACATCGCAGTTTATATACTAATGAAAGCGCAAACAGTAATAATAACTCAAAAATCGCTATGCTAAAACGTAGTGTGAAACCACTATATTGCATGCAAGGTATGGGTAAGTGTCAAATAAACTCACAAATGAATTATCAGTGCCAAAATCTCACAACTTTAACATTAAAACAAATGCAGACATATAAAGAAACACAACAGATGTGTTTATAAATCGCTTATCATAAAATGAACAACACTTTCATAAAATCGCTATGTGATTTAGCTATCATACACAACATCAATGCAATTTATTTGTTGTCCCTTAAATATGGGTAAATTCGCATTAGATGTAAATTAAAATCACAGAGAAATTAAATGATCATGCTGGCAAAAGATATGAAGACACAGAAGTAAAATCATTGCCAAATCAAGATAAGATTGTGCATATTTTTATCGTAAGAAAACACATTCAAAAAGTGGTTAAATTTGTTTCCTAAAAGTTACGGAAATTTCTGTGTAAGTATAACAAAAATCATGGTCTAGATATCCCCAGAATTCGATGTCTCTTCATTACAAATTCGTTGTGTATAAAAGGGGAGATATAAACGCAGTCAAAATTAGTCAAAAAAGCAGATCAAAATGAGATGTATGCATATCTATGTAAAACACGATTGCAAAGGTAAAACATAGAAAAAGGGTTGTGTGATAAGGATTCAAATGCAATCACCCAATACACAAAAGTCAATGTGTATAAGATATTCAAATCGCATTCAAAAATTAAAAAAGTAGTCAATATATAATCAAACATTGTCAATCACATATTAATAACGCTGGGATTTTACCAATCAAGAGCTGGGAATTGTCATTAAAATTGCAGAGAATAAAATGCCCTCCAAAAACACAGAGGTGACATTAAAAACACAGAGAGTATTAAGCTTCTCGTAGAGAGAAATAATAAACAATATGCAGAGGTACTCAATCACCAGAAGGCACAAGGACAATCATTCAACCATGAATCAATCAACCGCAAGGATAAGTAATGGGTAGTCAGTTTGGAAAAAATATATCCTTCGCTCATCATCCATGCACAGAAAAGAGGGGCATTAGAATCTATAGGTCTATAAACACCGAAGTGACGACTGTTGATTTGGATCTTGACTGACTGCTCAGGCATGGAATGATGACCTAGGGATAAGGGCGAAATATAAGGAAAAAACTCTTCAAAACAATCAATAAAACCCACACAGATAAGTTATGGAAATCAAAAATTGGGTTCTCCAAGGGAAATCTATTCAGAAAACAACAAGCAAGGGGATTACAATACCGTGGGAAGCAGGTGCAAGACGACGCATGGAAATGAAACCTTAATCGAGAACATAGAAATAACGTGAGTAAATTTAATTTTATTGCGAGTAACAATTAAACCGCTGTACCTTAGCCAAACGTGATTGCTCAATAGTTTTTGTCCCACACATGCTCCATCTAGCCTTCGCTTCTTGGCCAATGTGACTTCACTGATACCTCCCATCCAATGATAGGTGTACTCTTATTCCCCCTGAGCCCCCTGAGTCGCAAAGGGGCCACACACACTATACTAGAGAACAACTAGCACCCAGCTCACCTCGCAAGGTCAAGTTACCACTCATTACCCGAGGTGGGTAACCCAACTCCCACAAGATAAGTCAATCAATAAAAAAATTCAACAGCGTAACGTTACGCATAAAGATGAGATCCATACTCCTCCTCCTCCATCCTTTTTATAGAGTTTTTAAGTGATTTCTTTCACAAATTCTCATTTAATTTCTTTTTCATTATTTTAATTAGAAAAAACCTCCCCCATATACATGTCACCCATCCCCCTAGTTGCACCAGAAATTAATTTCATTAATTATCTAATTATTCCTATTTCCCTCACCCACCAAAAATCATTCCTAAAAATGCTCCTTGGTGTCCCAATATTCCCTTACATATTTTAAATGACTTACGCCTTTACTAAATTCCTGGTTGAGTTCATAATTAGAAAGTTCTTAAAGGAATGATTTCTTACTAAGTTAGATATTCAACTTTTTTCCTTACGTTTCCCTTTTTCTTTGTGTTTCCCCTTTTTCCCTTAGTTTCCTATTTCTTTTAAGTTTCCCTCTTTTCCCTTTTTAACTAAAACTCAAATTAGCAAGTGTAGAAAAACCATCTTTTACCCCCTTTTTCTTTTTAATTAATAAAATTTAATTAGCATATGTAGATAAAATAATCATTTCCCTTTAAAAATGTTAATCCCCCAATATAATTTGATTTTAATAAACTAATTGAATTTCTTACCCCCTTCTTGTTACATGTTTAATTATGATTATTATTTTCGACCACAAGTGTCACTTAGACCTAGATTCTAATTTCACTAGATTGGGCGACATTTTTATTAGGGAAAAAATTGTTTTTAAATCTTAATTGTCACATCATTCGTTTTAAGGCTGTCTAGGTTTATTCACTTAACAGTTAAAAACGCGATGTGCCCTTCAGGATGCACTAGGTGCTCCAAGGGTGTGATTCACCTCTTTTTTTTTTCCTTGTGCGACGTGCCCTTCAGGATGCACTACGTGCTCCAAGGGTGCCACTCGCCTCTTTACTCACTTGGTAGACATCTAAAACCCCTGGAGTCAATACTCCGCCAGGTGATCTTGTGGGAGACTAAGGGCCTCTAAGGAATAAGGCCCCTGACTTATTGTGCACCCCTTAGAATCATCGTGAGTGACTATCGCAGTCTACCCTCATGACATCGTGGGTCTTATTGAACTAGGTAATCGTTAACCTATAGTATGAGCCACGGTGGGAGTGCTAGTAGGTTGTGGCAAGGCTACTGTCCACACCTCTCCCTCAAATTCTATGGTTTTCGTGCATGACCCCTCTACTCCACATGTGAGTTTGGTCGACAAGCTATCATCAACCTGCATCATCAACAAATCATGTCAGCAATAATAATAAATCATCATAACATCTAATCGGGTGTACATATATCATATCAACAATAATCAAACCCCAATAGTCCACTCCCTGGCTCGATCTGGAGTCCAAGGGGTTTCATCGATGCCTCTGCATCCTCGAGGTCCAAGGTCCTACACACTCAGGAGAACCCAGTCAATAGAACATGTCTATGTAAATATACAAAATAACATAGCATCATATCCATAATGCCTCATAATCATAATCAAACGACCAATAGTATAATAATATGGATCACTTGCAAGCAAGTGTACTCAAAGAATAAGTTCTCTTAGTGCACACAAGAGTGAGATGTTACAAAAACCATGGTAGGGGTCCTATGACCCATCTTTATTATGCAAAACATACTAATATTTCCCATATTCCTAGTCGAAGGCCTCACTCATGGCCATTGAGAACAAGAAATCATCATTTAGGGAATTAGGACCTTGTTTTCCTCTCCTATCCATGGTCAAGGTCCTAGTAACCATTCTTATTGTGAAAAATATACTAATGGTGCCCATATTCCTAGCTGAAGTCCTTGCTCATTTCCATTGAGCACAAGAAATATTTATTTAGGGCCTCATGCCCTTGTTTTATTCCCTCAACCATTGTATAGGCCTTGACTCCCATATGTGTTGTGAAAAAACTCTTAATGGCACCCATATCCCATCTAGAGGCCATAGATCCTTTAGAGATGATCTATGTGGTGGTTTGAGGCCATGTTCATGGCCATTAATCTTGAGAAGCTTTGTTTTGTGCACGTTTTGGGCCTAAGGCCATTATTCTCCTCCATTGGCCATGGTATAGACCCCAAGACCCTTTTTTAGTGTACAATACATAATAATGGAGCCAAATGTCCTTGATAGAATCCCAAAACATACCGATGGTTCCAAATACCCCCCTAGAGACCATATATCACTTAGAAAGGATCTATGTTGTGGTTTGAGGCCATTTTAATGTCCATTGAGGTCAAGAAGATTTTCTTTGGGAATAAGGCCGTTGTTTTCATCCCTTGACCATGGTATAGGCCTCAACCATGCTAAAGACCTTGATTCCAAATCTGGTGTGTAAATACTACTAATGGTGACCATATTTTTAATAATAGGCTAGGAATTATTGATAGAGGGCCTATGTGGTGACATTGTTTATGTGTTAGAGGCTAATTAAGATTTATAGGGTTACAAATGATTTTTATTAAAGGTTTCTAGTAGTAAGTTGAAATTTTTGGTAGATCATAGGGTATTATCCATTGTAAATAGAATGTGCACATGTTATAGATCATGTGCACACATTCCATAACATGTGTGTTCCTTTTAAATAAATACAAAATGGCACAAAGAAAAAACTCAAACTCTCCAAAAAAAATATGAGGTTTCCTACAAGTCAGCATACATCTTCCACAAAAAAAATATTATTACAAACAATTTTTATAATTTTTGTGTGGTTAGAAGGAAAATGTTTTCTATTTATTATTTCCAATCCATGTGAACATAGATAAAATATGTGATTAATCAAGAAATTCTTCAAGGAAAGTACAACTAGTGAATAGGATATTAAAGGAAGAGAAAAGGAAAGGTTAGGTATGGAAAACATAGGATTTCAGTAGAGGCCCATCCAAATTCCATCAAAATAGATGTAATTGTCGCTTCTACTTCATCATTTTGAGAAAAGTGCAAGATGTAAGTACAGGCCATGCCTATTTCGATATCTAGTGAGCCTCCAATGATTGTTTCATCAAGATGAGTTTTTGTCAATGAGTAAATGATGAGAATTTTGGTTGGAGATAATTATATTGGGGATGAAATTATAGAGGAAACTAGTTCACAACCTTTCAGTGAAGAATTTCCCATGGTGTAGCCTCTTATTGAAAAATTATACATTCCTCAAACTATCCATGAGCATGTCCACTCTCCTCCCAATTTTCACCCACAATTTATTGAAGGGCTAAGAACTCTACATTTATGCCACAACAAAGAGGTGAAGAGTTATAGACTATGGGTCTATCGTACTTACCTAAACTAAGCAACATGTGTGAGAAAAATCCTAAACACATTTAGGTGGATGACATCTAAAGTCCTTTGAAGGTAATTTATCTAACTAAAATATTTGTCAAAATTATTAAAGAATATTTTGAATAAAATATAATGAAGATAAATGTTAGTTAGATTTGTCTTTGTTAAAACCTAGGAGTTTGATTATTGTTAGGAAAATTTTAGGCATTAAAATAGTTAAAAGTTTAGAAGAAAGTAATCATATTGTTGGAATCTTTTTCAATGTTTTTCATACAATTGGTAAGAGAAATTGTTCGAAAGACCATAATGCAACTTAATGTCTATTTTCACATGGCCACAAAAACATTTTTTTTTGTGTGATGTATCGCAAAAAATTGAAAATCATTGTGATACACATTATATTGCACCAAAGTTAAAATCTTTGCAATATGTATTGTATCACATGGAAGTGAAAATATCTACGATACGTTAAAAGGAAAAAGTGAACAAGTTTTTAAGAAAAAATTCTAAGGGGGAAATTTTGATTTTCTGAAAGAAAAATATTCAAAGAAAAAAAAAAACACTTTTAAAATTAACCAATATGAAAAACGTCATCAAAAATAAGATGAAAAAATCTAGTTGCAACAATTAAATAAAAAGTGGTACCCAAAAATTAAAAATTTTAGGGTGTGTTATGTACTCAATCAACACTATTGGTTTCACCCATCTAATGAGAATTTATTCAATTTACATAAGGGAAGAAAGGAGAAGTGGCTATGAATTAGGGTCCACGCTGTTTTAAAGGGAGAAGTGATGGACATTTTTCTTTTTGTTAAATCGAAAACAAGAAAAATTCCCACGAGAGAGTTTTGATTTCATTCTTGGATATGATTCATTGCATATAGAGCATATATGCATGGATGAGACTTGATCTATTCTTTCATGGAATCAAGAGTGTTACCTATTCTTTGATCTATATGCATGGATGAGAGTTGATCTATTCTTTCTTTCATATAAAAAAGTATAAAAAAAATTCATCAAATGTAAAAAACTATTCAATAAATTAAACCATCCACAAACTTTTACAAATACGAGAGATCTAATTTGGGTGAAGTCCTACAACCAAAGAATTTTTTAGGATTTAAATATTCAAGGAATAATAGTAATACCTATGTCATGTCATGGTGATAAACAAATATAACCCAATTATGCTCATAAAATGGCCATTCTTCATGCACTGGAACATAAACAAGAACTTCAGAAGATGTAACTGACGTGAAAAAACATACCACAATCAAAACAATAAACAAATTAATAGTTCAAATTCATTTAATACCATAATTTATAACAATGTTTTGTGAAATAATTACGAGAAGAAACCCAATACAATTAGTTACAAACTAGTATAAAGATCCTCTCCTATTGACTCCCTAGTATAAATATACAATTGTTTACAAACAAGTATAGAGAATAGAATAGAAAACTAATTCTATTCTATTGTAGGTTGATAAGTTGCTAAATAGTACCTTTTGCATGAATATAAAAGAATCGCAGGTGAAACAACATTAAAACAATGCCTATTACCTAGAGGTAGAAAACTAACTATTTTATATCATAGGTTTATAAGCTACTAAAGTAACGAGCCAAATGGTAGATTACGGAAAAAAGTGTTGGTTTTTTTCTCAACACTTGTCAAAGATATCTCTACAACTTGAGAGAGAAATTCAGAAACCTTGAATGAATCAAGGAAACTTCAATGTGGAGGGAGAATTCAATTGTATGGAAAATCCATCATATTAAACAAGCTACATAGTACAAACAATACCTATAGAATGAATTCATATTTGAAGATTAATAATTAAAGTTGACATTATTAAATGCATATTACTTTTCTTATAATACTGCATTAACATGTTTTGTGTTTGAGTTGCATGTACATTAACACATGGTAGAAATAAGCTTCCTGGTTATGTCACTTTCTAGAAATTATCTTGTTTGACAACACATGTATTCCAATAGAGGATGAACACCTTCAGTAACCACTCACACAACTAGGTCATAGATCAACATATCGATGTTTTTGCAAGGTAAAACCCCTATGGGGAAACATCCACGACCCTAGCCAACATGGTGTTGGATCATGTTGTCATTGATGCCAATGGTTTGATTATTTGGGAGATTGTTGGATCATATGTCATTGATGTAAATGGTTTGATTGATTGATGTCATTGATTGGTGTCAAGTAATTGATTGATTGATGATTGATGAACAATGTATATGCATTGTCCTTGATGAGAAGGATAGATTTCAAAGTGGAAACCAATTGATAAAGATGGATCATTGATATGATGCATAGATGAAGATGGATCAATGAATTGTCATTGATACATGATGAAGTTTTATTGTCTTATCATGGTTGATAAGGTGCACAAATGGATGAACTTCAAAGTGGTCCCCTTATGGTGAAAGCCCTCATGGGAAGACTCTTTACGGATTGAGTTATCCTAGAAAAATGGTTGGAGGACCCATGCTTGCATGTGCATTAATGAGATGAAGATCAATGAATTTGTTGGTGAAACTATCCTAGATGGATAGTGCTTGACATGTCATTTCCGGTTATATGTGGAATGTCACATAACTCCTCACGGTTTGAGAGTTATGGCTCTACGAAGTTGAAGGACCCCATTATGATGGATTGAAGCCCCAAAAGGTCAAAGAAGTCAAAGTGATTGAAAAGAAGAAATCATTATTTAAATGATAAAGTAAAGTGACAAAATCAAGAAAGATTATTTAAATGATAAAATGAAGTGACAAAATCAAGAAGGAATA
>SNQJ01S0067747.1:0-13992 GCA_010110895.2 Picea sitchensis | reverse complement strand
GAAGTGACAAAATCAAGAAGGAATATTTAAATGATAAAGTATTGGAGAACTTTCTATTCATGGAAAGTGGTTAACCCTAAAATAAGGAAAATAGGTTAAGTGACCTAGAAATGGGTTAAATAACCTAAAAATGGGTTAAGTGAACTAGAATATGAAAGTATAAATAAGAATCTAAGATCTCTTGTAAAATGTACATTTTGGTGAGAATCCTTTTTGTGGATCAATGGAGAGCTTCTTATGAATATATTTTGGAGTATTGATGGAGAGCTTCTTGTGAGAGCATCTTATTGATGTGGATATCTTGAGAATTATTGAAGATCTATTTTGAGGAAGAGAGCGAGAGGAGGATCTCATGGATGCATCAAAGTTTTGGCAATATCGAAGATATTGACGAAAAAATTCTCGGATTCACAGAAAACCCTATTTTCTGATGCCCATGTGGGCTGTCTGTGTATAGGGTGTGTGTACACGTGGGATGTATGTGTATAGGGTGAGTGTACACGTGGGCTGGTGGTGTACAGGGAGCATGGAGTGGATAAAATCATGGAGATTTGTGTTTGATCTGGTTCCAAGCTCTTGGATGATGAGGCAGGTTCTAGATCTGCATTCTATGGCCTTAGATCTATCACTGAGACATTGATATGGTTACATTATTGTCTTGATGGATACTATTGTTTGATTTGTTGTGAATTCTTAGGGCATTCTTGGTATGGCTTCTATGATGTGGTTTTGTTTGGTTGATTTGGTTGATGGAGTGAGCAGTATTCTTATGATTCAGTAGTGACATGATTGCTATGGTGTACTAGTTGTTTATACATGATTGAGATAACATTCATATTGATTTGTTGTGGAGCATGAGAAAGCTATTGGAGAATGTGTTGTGACTAGATATGGGTCATTTTGGACAGTGGAAGACATAAGAGAAAGTTATTGCAGGTTGCAGAGGATCTGAGCATGTTGCTCAGAAGCATACGCTTGTTTCATTATACATTGGCCGCATTCACATGCGGGTTGTAGTGAACCAGGGCACATGCACACGCGAGCTTCACTACTGACAGGTCACGTACCTGTTGATAGATTGATATCTATTGAGGATTGTCACCTCATATTAGTTGGTGCTGAGGGTGTAAGCTGAGTCTTTCATTATAGAGAAGGTGCTCTTACAGAGTTGTACTCTATTCAGTTGTTGCTGATAAACCCCAAGGATTGTAGTCCATAATAAAAAGAAAATTGTACATACATCTTGTGTTCTTTGTGTTCATTATGGTGATGGATTGTTGATGATATATTGTTGATATATGTTGTTGATATGTGCTCACATCTAACTAGTTATAAATGACAACAATGGGTAATGAATAAATGTTGAATGCTAATTGATGTGTTTTTGTGCAAGAGGGAAGTTTTGGGAAAAAGAGGCCCACACTCATTCATCCCCCCTTTAAGTGTGGTAGGTGTGTCCAACACATGGCCACCTGGAGAAATTTATTAATGAAAAAGAAAATATGTTACGTAGAGTTTCTCACAATTGATCATTGACAAATGACCCTCCATGCTCTTTCAATAGAGATCATGGACATTCAGGTGTTAAGCTATGGATCAATGTAGCCATTAAGATCTAGGAGAATATGAGTCGTTGAATCACTTTATGTCGGGAACATACCGTTACTGTCAGATTAAAAGTGTATACTAATGAATACTAAAGAAACACACTAAGAAACATACTTTAACCTAATTACACATTAGACCAAGTTGATCTTTACTAAATCCTAAGTGTCTAAATATCCTAACATCCCCCCTTAAGAACAACTTGGGATAACATTGAAGGATTTACAAAGGAGACACAATAGGAAAATAAAGAGGCATTATATCCTATACCCCCTTAATGACAATTTCTTGACCTCCTAACATAGATCGAAGTTTTGAAAACTTTGCTTCTGTAAGAGACTTTGTGAAAATTTTTGCAATTTGATCATTTGTAGGGAAATAGAGCACTTCAATAACTTGATCATGAATGATCTTTCTGATGAAGTGAATGTGTATCTTGATGTGTTTTTTGCACTCATGTTGAAATGGATCTTTGGCGAGCTTGATGGCACTCTGATTGTCGCACTAGAAGGTGATCAGATGTTGCTGCTAGAATCTAAAATATGAAAGGATATGATGAATCCACAAGGATTCTTGAATTGCATTAATCACTACTCAATATTTTACTTCTACTGAAGAAAGAGAAATAACTTTTTTTTTCTTACAAGCCCAGGTGACAAGTTCAAAACCAAGGATGAAAACTTAACATGTAGTATACTTTTGATTACCAGGCTCGTCGACCCAATATGAATCAGTAAAACCAACCAATAAAGGAGTCTCCCGTGAGTTGTAATGTATATTGAGCTTAATTGTACCCCATACATACCTAAGTATCCTTTTAGTTTCTTTCCAATGGTTTTCATGGGTGTTTGCATATACCGAGAAAAAAGAACAACAACAAATGAAACATTAGGATGGGTATGAATAAAATATAAGAAGCTACCAACTAAATGATGGTACAAAGTGGCATCAACTTCGAGAGAAGTACAAGTGGAAACAAGTTTTAATCCATATTGGAAGGGACAAGGGGCTAGTTTAGAATCTTCCATGTGAAAGCAACAAAGAAGGTCACAAGAATACTTATACTAGGAAAGACAAATTCCTTCCTCATTTAGAAAAATTTGGAGGCCAAGGAAATAGTGAAAATAGCCTAAGTTATCCATTTCATATTTATTCTTAAGGTTGGTTTTCACATGATTTAGAAGTTTAGGGTCACTACTAGTGAGGATAAGGTCATCAGCATAAAGAACAAATATTATGATATGGCTTCCTACTTTATTGGTATAGACATTAGGGTTAGAATAACATCTATAAAAACTGGTATGGAGAAGAAAGATGTCCATTTTCGCATACCAAGCTTGAGGATATTGATTAAGACCATACATAGATTTATTAAGGAGGGAAACAAGGATTGATTCATTTTGGACATATCCAAGAGGTTGTTCCATGTATATTTCTTCCCGCAAATCCCCATGCAAGAAAATGGATTTAACATCTGTCTAATGGGCTTCCCATTTATGTGAGGAAACAAGGGATAGAACAAGGAAGATTCAATTCATTTTGTCTATAGGGGAAAAGGTTTCATTATAGTTAATGCCCACAACTTGAGAGAACCATTTGGAAATTAGTTGGGCCTTGTGTCTTTCAAGACTTCAATCCGATGCATACTTAATTGTGTACACCCATTTACATCTAACATTTTTTCTTCTTTTCAGAAGAGGTACAAGATATCAAGTATCGTTCTCCATTAAAGAGAGATACTCTCCATTCATTGTTGTGTACCAATATGGATGACCTTAAGCTTTTGCAAATGTTTCTGGATCACAAGTATTTGAAACTTGTTCGAAAACATAGGTATTCCAATAGAGGACAAACACCTTCAATAACCACTCACATAACAAAATCAAATATCAACACATTGGTATTTTGACATGGTATAACCCCTATGGGGAAACATCCACGACCCCAGCCAATGCAGCCACTTGGAGCAATTTATTAATGAAAAATAAAAATATTACAGAGATATTTTACAAGAGAGTTTTTCACAATCAATCATCAGCAAATGAACCTCTGTGCTCTTTAAATAGAGATCATAGACCAATCGGGTGTTAAGCCACCGATCAATGTAGCAGTTAAGATCAAGGAGAACATGAACTGTCAGATCACTCTATGTTGAGAGCATATCATGACCATCAAATTTCCAAACTATAAATTCATACTAAGGGAACACACTAAGAAACAAACTTTTACCTAATGACACATTAGACCAATTAGATCTTAACTAAATCCTAAGTGTCTAAATATCCTAACATCCCCCCCTTAAGAACAAATTGGCATAGGATTGAAGGATTTACAAAAGTGACACAATAGGAGAAAGAAGGAAGCATTAGAGCCTATCCCCCCTTAACGACAACTTCCTAAACTCCTAATATAGATCGAAGTTTGGAAAAGTTTTCTTCTTTAAGAGACTTTGTGAAAATGTTTACAGCTTGATCTTCTGTAGGGAAAAAGAGAACTTCAATAACTCAATATTCATGAATGATATTTATTATGAAGTGCATGTGTATCTCGATGTGTTTTTTGGGATGATGTTGAAATGGATATTTGGAGAGCTTGATGGCACTCTGATTGTCTCACCAAAGTCTAGTCGAATGTTTCTACCGTAATCCAAACTCTCAAAGGATCTGTCAAATCCACAAGGTTTCCTGACTTGCATTTACCATTGCTTGCTACTCTGCTTCTGTAGTAGAAAGTGCAATAGCTTGTTGTTTCTTACAGGCCTAAGTGAAAGATCTTGAACCAAGGTTGAAAACATAACTTTTTGTAGACTTTTGATCATTAGGGTGTCCATCCCAATCTAAATCAGTGAAACCAACCAATAAAGGAGTCCCCCCTTAACTCTAATGTATCTCGAACTGAATAGTACCTCAAACATATTGAAGCATCCTTTTATCTTCTTTCCTATGGATTTCATGGGGTGTTTTCATATACTAGGAAACAATACCAACAACAAAGGAAATATCAGGATGGGTATGAGTCAAGTATAAGAGGCTACCAACTAATTGACGGTACAAAGTAGCATCAACTTTAGGAGAAGTAGATGTGGCAACAAGATTGACTCCAGACTGGAAGGGAGAAGGGGATGGATTACAATCTTCCATGTGGAATCAATGAAGAAGGTCACAAGCATTCTTAGACTGGGAAATAAAAATTCCTTCATTGGTTTGCAAAACTTGGAGGCCAAGAAAATAGTGCAAAAATCCTAAGTTTGTTATTTCAAATTTCTTTTTAATGTTGGTTTTCACATGGTTTAAAAGTTTTGATTCACTACGAGTAAGGATAAGGACATCAACATAAAGAAAAAGGATTATGAGATTTCTTCCTACTTTCTCGGTATATACATTAGGATCATAATGGCATCTATAAAATCTAGTGTCAATAAGAAAGTTGTCCATTTTTTCATACCAAGCTCGAGGAGCTTGCTTGAGACCATAAAGAGATTTCTTAAGGTGACAGATAAGGCTAGAGTCATCTGGACATAGCCAGGGGGGTTTTCCATTTAGATTTCTTCTTGAAAATCCCCATACAAGAAGAAGGATTTCACATCCATCTGATGGACCTCTCATTTATGTGAGGCAAAAAGGGAAAGAACAAGGAAGATGGAATTCATTTTGGCTACAAGGGAAGAGGTTTCATTATAGTCAATTCCTTCAACTTGGAAAAATCCTTTGGAAAGTAATTGAGCCTTGTTACTTTAAACACTTCCATCGGATGCACACTTAGTTTTGTAGACCAATTTACATCTAAAAAATTTTCTTCCTTTTGGAAAGCGTACAAGATCCCAGGTATCATTTTCCATTAAAGAATGATACTCTTCATTCATTGTTGTATCCCAATCTGGATGACTTGAAACTTCTGCAAATGTCTCTGGATCACGAGTCTCTGAAACTTGAGCCAAAAGAGAAGAGACTCATTGGAACTGTGAACATTTCTGATGTTGATATGACAGATCAATGAAATGATAACCGACTACTTATCACGTTCAACAAACCCATCTACAAAGAGGTGGTGTTGGTGTTAGTATTGGTTCAGGTTCAATGGACTCATTTGGAGGAAGGTGAGCCGACAGAGGTGGATTTTCATCCTCATTTTCATCATCTAAAGAAGACACCAAAATAGGATTAGAAAGAGGCACAAACATCAAAGATGGATTGTAGGCCAAATAAGGCACAATCATCGAATTAGGCTTGCAGGACAAGAGATTTTCATTAAATTTAACATCTTTTCTAATAATAATTTCATTATAATGTGGTTGAAGAAGTATGTAACCTTTGACATCTTCATATTAACCAAAAAATATACACTTCTCACTTTTAGGCTACAATGCTTTCCTTTTCTCATCAAGAATGTGATCCCATGTTATACTGCCAAAAACACGGAAGTGACTTACATCTAGTTTAATTTTAGTCCAAGCTTCTTTTGGTGTTACATTTTTAAGAGCCTTTATGGGAGTGTGATTTATTATGTAATTTTCATAGTTGATGGCTTTCTCCCAATACGTTAGACTTAATCCCTTAGATTGGATCATACAATTAGCCAATTATTTTAATGTGCAGTTCTTTCCCTCAACAACACAATTGTTTTATGGTGTATATGGAACAATATGTTTCATTTGTATGCCCTATGAAATGCAGTAACTTGTAAAATTATTGTTCACATATTTGTCTCCATTATTTGTTCTTAACCTTTGAATTTGATGTCCAAGTTGATTTTCTACAAGGCCTTGTAGGCTAGAAAATTGTCAAAAACTTCACTCTTAATTTTTAAGAAGTAAACCCAAGTATGTCTAGAAAAGTCATCAATGAAAGTTAAGAAATAATTGCACCCATAAAAAGAAGGAGAATAAAGTGGACCACACAAATCAATGTGAACAAGCTGCAAAGGTCCTGAGGCGTGCCAAGAGGCACATTTTTCAAAATTGTCCCGATGATGTTTGTCGAGAACACAACCGACACAAACACCATCTATGCATGAAACAAGTGGAAGACAAGTCACCATATGTTGATTACATAGTTGATCTGGATTTATGAGCAGAACAAAAGGAATAACATACTAAATATAATAACACAGAAATATGGAGAACAACAAAAGATATCCAGTAAACAATAACTTCTATTGAATGAATAAAATAGGTTGAAACTGTAAAACTGCAGAACTAGAAACAACTTGCTCGAAGGGTGGTAGCTATCTATGAGAAGATATGTGGCTTGTATGCACATCCGTCTGAGAAAAATGATTGCAATGAGTCTCCAAAGGCATTTTTAACATTACTCATGAATGAAGAAACCCTATACATCCAAAAACCTAACCCCAGGAGATGAAACTCCAAATGTTACGTGGGCCCTGATGGGTAAGTTGGTACCTCAACTTCCTGGGGTCGTAAATTTTGCATACAACCTCTGTTTTATGTGTGTGATATCTCATTGGAAAGGTCTTTTCGAGAACTAAAAAATATGTCATCAAAATTTGACTCCATCTATAGTTTGACTATGGCAAGCCAAAAAAACACCATTTAGTTCCCTAAAACATCCATGGAAGTACATAAAGGTGTACTAAAATGAAAACTTCCAAAATAAGCCAATTGGATTAGGTGGGTGGCCACCAATCTCCACTTGGAAGCCATGTAGGGCTTTAGATAGCCTCAAAAGTGTAGAACCCACAATTACAAATAATTATAGAAGAACGTGTTGAACTAACAACTATCAAGAGGAGTTAGTTGGAATAGGTGGGTGTCCACCAATATACACCTAGATCAGTCCTCCCCCCTTAGGAAGCAATGGTATCCATTGTGTAGAGTGCCCCCATCAGGTGAGGAAACTTTTTCTGAATTTTTCCCCAGTTGAGCCACTTTCCTTGGTGTAGGCGTTGCCCTGCCTTGACAACCCGATAAAGTTGGATTATCTGCTGGCGAGTTCCCTTGACCTATGTGTCCACTATATGATCAATGGATGCCTATTCCATGAAGTTAGGGTTGAGCTCTGTTGTTGTCAATTGTTTTGCAATCTATGAGGTTTCCAATAATGGTGGAAAACATAGCCAAAGGAGGTCCACATTGAACACTGGGTGCAAGCCAAGGGAGGGTGGAGTTTTGAACTCAAAATCATTGCTACCCACAACCTTGGTGATAGTGTAAGGCCCATAGCGAAGTGGGAGGAGCTTCCGATGGGACCTTGTAAGACACTCTTTCTACAAATGTAACCAAACCTCATCTCCCACCTGAAACTGGTATGGTACCTGGTGTTTATCATGGCGTTTATTGTACTTAGAATTGGATTTCTGCAAAATCTCATGGACCTGTTAGCAGATGTGTTGATTCCTCTCAATGAATTTGGTGGATTTTTCAAACTCATAATGAACATGTGAATATTCTACCTTTGTGGTTGCAATAGGTAGTGAAACATCAATGGGACCCAAGGGATGGAATCCCAACCCCACCTGAAATGGGATATGGTCAGTGGATCTATGGAGAGACATGCAGGATGTGCGTAATCATTTGATTGATGACCTCTGTCTGGCCATCGGTTTAGGGGTGGAAAGCAGTGGATTTAGTCAGCTTGGTGTCCAACAGTGACAAGAGATTCGACCAAAATGTGTTGAGGATCATGTTGTCCCGATATGAGGTGATGGTATGTGGTATCCCAAAATGGAACCACACCCATTTGAAGAAGAGATTGGTGGTATTTGTCATTGTGATGCTCTTCTTGTAGGCTGTGATAATGGCCATATTCAAAAATTGATCATCCACCACAAATACATAATCCTTGTCATGTTTGGTGGATGGAAGGCCATACATGTAATCCATCAAGATGGATTCCCAAGGCCTCTCAGGAGTAGGAAGAGGGGTGTATAAGCCTTGCTTCTTGATTGTTGGCTTGTAAATGGCACCAACAAGTGCAATATCTGATATACTTGCTAACATCTTGTCGAATGTTTTGGAAATAAAATTGTTTATGTAGAACGACTGTTGGCCCTTGACCAAGTTTTGTTGATATCTAGTCAAGTTTGACCTGTTTTTGGACTTCGACAGCCTATTGAAGGAGGAGCGCAAGATGAAGTAGATATCGTAGGATCTCCACCCCTTTTTGGATTTTGGGGAATATGTAACGGGAATGGGAGGTTGTCCCGTGGGTTTACCCATGTTTAGGCCTATTTTGTAATATATAAATAAATGCTTAGGGAAGATAGAAGTAGTGGTGAATTTATATGATGTGAATGTATGCTAAGTGCAAGTAGAGTCTGTAAGTGCTTTGTGCATGATCGTAAAGAGACTTGCAGAGCTAAGTGCAGGTCCTTGTAGCAGATTGTGGAAGGCTTAATGCTGCAACGCAAGGAAGAAGGATCTAGCGAGTTGCGCAGATCTTTTGTCCTGTGTGGAGTAGGGTTTCCAGGCTCTGTGCTTGTAACTGATTGATTGAAGACAATAAAGAAGAAGAGTTGGTGGACGTAGCCCCAAGGTGGGGGTGAACCACGTAAACACTGTGTTTTTATTATTTTCTCTTGTCTTAATGTGTTTATGACTCTCTTGCTAAGTTCTTTGATAAAGATAGATAAATGTGTTCATGCTTTGTGCTAATGATGTGTAAGAATGTTAGATCTGATTTCTATGAATATGCTTAGTTCTTGATCTGCTAGATATAATCTATTTATCTTTGCTAAGTTCTTAAATACCTTAGATTAGTGTGAATGATGCAATTCCCTGTCTTCTCTGTGAAGTAGATATTGGTTGTATAAAAACAAACTAACGTTGCTAAGTTCCATGTTAAGTATCATAATCACATGTCTGTGTCCCAGCTAAGGTTGCAAACACCTGAGTCTCACAACCACCCCTACCTCTACCTCAGGTGAGACTTCATCTACTTCGCAAGTGTCGCCGAAAGGGTCGGTAGTTAGGGATTTGTTGGTGCGCTATTGTAGCATTGAACCCTGGGTCTTCCCCTGTGCCAAAAAATGGTTCCATTGCTGGGACCTGAAACTGTGATTTCTAGGAACTGAGAGAGAAGGAGCTTTGTGCAAAGATTCATCCTGAAGTTGTGAAATATATGTGCATAGATCTGTCGCTCTAGTGCATAGTATTCTACCTGATTTACAAGCTCTGTGCTAAAAGAAAGAAGCCTGATCTGAAGAAAGGAGGTCAGATATGAAGGAAAGAAGAAAGATCTGAAATCTCTGTGCTCTAAGAAAGGTAAAAGTGAGAATTTATGATTAAAAGAGGTAAGATTTGAAAGATCTGTGCTCTGGTAAAGGTAAGAATAGTTAAAATTTTTAGATATGGAAGCTTTGTGCTCTGTAGAAGTAAGATAAGTCAAATTTTTTGTTTCTAAAGTATGTATCTAGGTATGGTTAATAGATTTTGTCCTAGCTTGAAAAATAGGGAACTAATAGATGAAGCAAGGCTTGATATCAGTAGATCTGATAAGAATAGTGAAAGATATGTTATACCTATGCATAGAAAGAATGTTTGGACTAACAAATGGATGCAAGATACTAGAGAGAATTTGTTGCAAGTTAGCTTCTATGATCCTAGCGCATAGTACAAAAGAAGTTGGGGATCATTTAAAATAAAGAGAGGATTAACCCTCTGTTATAGTTGCAGAAGACTGAGACATCTTACTAAGGAATGCCCTAGGAAAAGACCTAGTTGTCTTTGTTGTAAAGCTATGGCCCATGAAGTGTTGGATTTCCCTAGAATGATTGCTAAGCTGGAAGAAATGAATCTAAATAAAGAAAACCCTAAGACAGATCCAAAAATGGCAGAACCCTAGAAAAAATCAGAGAAAGTATTGTTGCAAATAAATGAAATCCTGAATGACCATCGACATGTTAGACTATCAGAGATCTTCAAGGAAAAAGAATGCATTGAAGTAAGAATAAGAGACTTCGACATTTATTGTATTCTAGATGAAGAAACACAGGTGAATATCATGACAGAAAGAACTTGGGAAGCCATAGGGAAGCCTGCTATGATCCCTTCATTAGGAGGAATAGGACTATTCAAAGGAAAGTTGATAAACCTATGTGGGAAGCTCTCTCACATACCTATGAATGTTAATGGAACTTCGAATAAGAATATTTTGAGATTATTAAATTTATTGAAGACAAAGCCCCATTTACCATGTTACTAGGAAAACCTTGGATTGATAGAGATCAAGCCAGACGAAAGGAAGAAGAATAATTTTTGGAGCAGAAGAAACAAGAGTTAAAAGATTTCATAACTAGAAGGATCGCACACTTTATTGAAGAATAGGAGAGCAGATTGAAGCAATTTAACACTAGCAACCCAGATGTTGAAGCTGAGAGAACACTAAAGGATCCATAGAAGACTGAAGTACCTACCCTAGACAAAGAAGGAGTATTATCTAGGAACCCTAGGAAAGAATCTCAATAGCACGAAGTGACTATGACCAAAGAAGATAAAAATCAGAATGGAAAAAGGATAGAAAGTTAAGTAAGAATAGAGATAATATTGAAAAGTTTCATAAGGTTCGTGAGGGAACTTCGTAGATGGAAAAATTTCAAAATGGGAGCTTCATCGGGATATCAGAACAGTGACACATTGCACTTCTCCATGGCAAAGCAATATAGCCATTGGGGACATTATAACCATTCGATCGACGCTCCGAATGGGCAGAAATAAAATTATGGTTCGTCATCAGACTGTTGGACTGTGCCATAAAGGACCGAACAAGAGTTAATGGAGGCTCATACCCATTGCAAGCGAACGATTTTCAAGTTCCCTATTTATCTCGTCGTTCCACACACCGAGAACAATTTTGCTAATTGAGAATTCGAGCCCATAGAATAAGCCAAGTTTATATAGTGATCATCAAAAAATTTCTCTCTATCTCAGTACTGTGTCTAAGTTGTTCCCTGAACTCACAATTGTTCACCCTGAGTGCATATGTCAGAAGAATTGAGCGCCACAGAGAAAGTTGCTAAAGAAGTTTTAATTGACTTAATGACTGAGAAATTCATGTCGATGCTTGAAGGTATCTAAGGTTCATCCACAAGAACAGTGCAAGCATCTTCATCCACTACTCGCGCCGAACTATCCCATCCAGCAGATGAAAAGTGAACCAAGCACAGAGATGATCTCGCGAATGCTAAGTTGATTCCGAGCATTTTACCTGACTATCTACCACCTCAGAGTGGCACAATCAATCGAGACAGTGTACCCTAAGTATTTGAGTATGCTTTGGTCACTACGTACCTCCTGAAGGGGATACGTGCATTTCATGCAGATCAAGAAAAGATTGCAGCATTAAAGTTTAGCGACTTCAACCTCAGCGAAAGGAAGGTCTAAAACATGCTCGCCCCACATAAGTACCTGACCAGAACAAAGGGAAAGAATTCGAAGATAGTTCCCTAGTCATGGAATATGAACCTCACATAGTCCACAGTGCTCAATGTCATGACAATTCCTCACTTCAGAAGGCACCAAGAAGTGAATGCATGCATCAATCTTTTGTTGTCCTGTTACCATGGCGGATACTTGCGGTTAAACTGTTGTATCACAGTATATTTGAAATTGATCAATCAGATCACGGGGTTGAGTATGCAAGGCCCTGACCCACAGGATTTCTATCCTAAAAAAATAATGGATCACACTCTAGGTCAAAGGATCAAGGAAACCTATGGTGATTTCGATCAGGGCACGCGAGGCTACAAGGTATCCTCTATCCAGAGTTATGCAATGCGCCTAGCCTGTCAATTGATCGCAGGAAAGTTAGTCTGCAAGAACCGACTGACCCAAGTGACTGGTTTTGTATTTGACCTCACAGGGAAGTGTGCAGAGGGCCAACAAATGAATTAGGAGAAGTACTTGGTGAACCAGTTGGAACTAGACTGCAAGGAAGCGTAAGATCAGGGATATGAATTCCACTTCAGTTGGATTTTGATCTTGATCACTTTCATCGCATGGGAGATGTTGGAAGATGTGACCTTCCTAGACATCGAGCCCTTTGAACCTCTGGCCACGAATGCAAGATACTAGATATAATAAATATGCAAAACAGAAATGAAATTCTAGAAATAGTAGAATAACAGTAATATATCCAGCATAATCTCCACAATAACATATAAATGATATAAGAACAATAACAAAAATAACACTTTGATTCAGAAAGAAATGTTCACAGGCCTCTTCGAGGGGGAAACCTCCAATTGAGAAGTGCTCTATTACAATAATCTCCAAGCTAGGGTTTTCATACCCTCGACCCTTATTTATACTAAATATGTCTATCAAGAGAAGCATATAGAGGAAGATCCTTCTAGAAGCGGAAGCTTCTATTAGGTCTTCTTACATCTGCCCTATTCTATTTTATTGAAAGGCCTTATTAATATTGACCTTTATTACATCCGAATATATTGATCTACCTATGTGCGGGTTAGCACCCTAACATGTCCGCCCCCTTAAAAATAGCCTTGTCCTCAAGGCTTGAGATATGGAAACTGTTGCAGAATGGTAGTTGGTTCCCAAGTGGCATCTATTGGAGTCGTATCTTTCCACTGGACTAGCACTTCCTTGATGGTTCTCTGATGCAGGTGATGCTCACGCTGGTCCAAAAATGCTTCTGGTTGTATCCAAATGGATCCTTCTTCAGCTAACTCAGGAAGGTTGGTTTGAATTTAGCACCTAGTTCCAATCACCTTCTTTAAGCATGAAACATGAAAAACTGGATGTAGCTTCAACTGACTGGGAAGAGCTAACTAATATGCGACTTGTCCCACATGATTGAGAACTGTATAAGGACCACAAAATTTGGGCACTAGCTTCTGACAATGCTCGACCTTGAGGGAAGTGTGCTTGTATGGTTGCAGTCGCAGAAACACCTGATCCCCTTCTGCAAATTGACATTCAGAGCAACCTTGATTTGCTTGTTGCTTCATGCAATTATGTGCCATGACCAAGTTATCTTTAATGGTACAAAGAATATCCTTTGAAACTGTAAGTGTTTGGTCAATCGCTTGGACCTTCGAGGTACCTGGTAAGTATGAGAGAACTGAAGGTGGCTTCTGTCCATATACCGCTTCAAAAGGAGTCATGCGAGTAGCTGTATGGTAGGAAGTGTTGTACCACCATTCGGCTAGGGGTAGCCATTGAGCCCACTGATGTTGTTTTTCAGAGGAAAAACACCTCAGATATGTTTCCAAACACTTGTTGACAACTTCTGTTTGACCATCAGTCTGGGGATGATAAGTTGTGCTAAGATGCAATTGGGTGCCTTGTAGCTTAAACAATTCTTGCCAAAAATTGCTTGTGAAAGTTGGGTCACGATCAGAAACAATAGAGTGCGGCATGCCATGAAGCTTGAAGACCTGGTCCATGAAAAGTTGAGCCACCATGGATGC
>SNQJ01S0067746.1:58490-70826 GCA_010110895.2 Picea sitchensis | reverse complement strand
GGGCCAACTTCAAAATAACAAGATGACAAAAGGTGACACCGTGAATACCTTCTTCATGAATATCTCATAGGACAGAGGTCAACCAGGTGCCATTGGAGAAATCGTGTCAGCGCCCTCAGGTATGCACTTGTATATATATTATTTGTAACATTGTCATGAGGGAAATTGCAGGAGGAAGGAACCTTTGTTGAAGTCATGGATCCAGAGGGATCTCAGTGCATTCAGAGGAACAACACACTGGAAGTGAAGACTCCAGGTTTGATTGGTTTAATTATCATGCCTCTAAACTACATTTCTAAAGGTTGCTACATTACAAGTAGGTGTTGTAGTTGTGACAACAATCCTTAAATTGTTTTGATTATAGATATATACTCATTATTCTCCTTTAGGAGATATTCTTGTTTTGTTTCCTTTTGTTTGTTTTCTTCTTCCAGGCAGGTTAACAACAAAGGAATATGGTTATACTTCAGAATTCAGAGGGGGTCGAAACTACTTGAGAATGAGGAAAACCAGAACCATCATTGAGGCAACCATTGCAATAATGCATGATCAAAATCCTTCTATGATTCTATGGAAAGAAGCATGCATGACACAGTATATGTTCAGAATAGGAGTCATCACCAGATTTTAAAGAAACATAACTTCTGAAGAAGCCTTCACCGGAGTGAAGCCCGAGATTGAACACTTCAGGATATTTGGGTGCCCGGTGTATTTTCATGTACCCAAAGGGAAGAGGTCCAAGATAGACCCTTCAGGGAGAAAGGATACATTTATGAGATAACAAGTGAATCTTCAAAGACATATCAGATCTACATCCTTGGTCAGAGACATATTGAGACAAGCAGAGATGTTTCCTTTAAAGAAGAGATAGCCTATAAAAGATCTAGAGAATCTCAGATGGAGATTGACAGTGAGACAATACCTTCTTCCCCTTCAGCAGTTCAGAGGGAGACAAAAATTATTCCAGCCGATCCAGTTGCTCCAGTTGATATGCCCAGAGATATTGTAGTAAGGCCTAATTTTCCTAGGCTCAACAAACTCTGCAGGAGGAAGAGGAACATACAATCCCCTCAAGGCACATCATGAGAAAGAAAAATGCATTTTTGAGATACCCTTCAGTCATGAGCCACTTCATTGATTCTGAGCCTTCTTGTCATGGAGAAGCGACAGGTGAACAGGTATGGCAATATGCCATGATAGAAGAATACCAATATATCTTAAAAAATGATGTATGAGATATTGTTCAGAGACCAAAAGGGAAGTTTGTGGTTACTTCCAAAAGGATCTATAAGATCAAGCATGCATCCAATGGAAGTGTCGAGAAATAAAAAGCGATATATGTAGCCAAAGGATTCTCACAAACAGGGGGAGTTGTCTATGATGAGACACTTGATCCAGTAAGCCCGATACACTTCCATTCGTACTACCATCCATGAGTTGGAAACTACATCAGATAGATGGATTCTTGATGAGCTTGGTTTTCAGCAAGAGTGTTTCTGATCCAAACCTATATTATTACATTGTTGGTGATGAGAGATTGATTTTGGTGACTTATTCAGAAAGCCTTGTTGTTGGATACAAGCAAGCCTTGACTTATGATTTCAAGATGAAGGATCTGGATATGATGCACTACTTCTTGGGACAAGAAGTATGGCAGAGGACTGATGATAATTTTCCTAAGTCAAGGAAAATATATAGTGGGAATATTAAAGAAGTTCAGTATGACAGGATACAAATCCATGCCTACACCAATGGTGATGGATTTGAAGAAAATAAATGATGATGATTTAGACGAGACTGATCCACAACTGATTGAATCATTGATGTTTCTGGTTAACACCAGACCCGGTTTATGCTATGCAATGAATGTACATTAGTGAAATCATGAGTCAGCCAAGACAAATAGCAATGAAACATGTATTGAGATATCTACGAGGCACAGTTGAATATGGCCTAAGATATGCCTCCAGTGTGAATTTGAGTTTGCAGGGATATGCCGATACAGATTGAGCAAAGAGTATAGTGGACCGGAAGAACACATCTGATTGTTTTTTTATCTTGGAGTTTACCATGGTTTCCTGGTGTAGCAGGAAACAAATCTCTATGGCCTTGAGTATAGCAGAAGTAGAGTATATAGCATTGAGTGTGGTAGTCCACGAAGCAATGTGGCTTCGCAAGCTTCTGACAGATTATTTGATCTTGAGATGGATCCTATTATTATAACCAGATTTGTGTGAAGCTCTCTGAGAACCCTTTGTTTCATGATAGATCGAAACACATTGAGATTAAATATCATTATATCAGAGACATGTTGCAAAGGAAAGTAGTACACGTGCAATACCTTCCTACCCATGAGCAGATCACAGATATCTCCACCAAACTGTTTTCCAAGACGAATTTTGAGTATTTCTGTGAGAGACTTGGCTTGGTGGAGAATACCTCCCTAGCTGAGAGGGAGTTTTGATGATTACAACTGCGTGAGACATCCTCCAGGACACAAACCTGAGAGAGAGCCCATGAGTTGGGTGTGTGGTTTCTATCTGAGATGGAACTGGAACGTTGTGTTGGCCTTCTCCTTACAGAGAGTTGAGATGAACTCTTGATGATTCTCCTGTGTAACAGAGTGAGAAAGAATATCTATTGAGTTGGTCATGCCTATGGTTGATCACATGTGAACGTGTGAAATCCCATGATATGGGTGCATCATTATGAGACATAGATGAAATGATGTATTAGCCTCCTTTGAGAAGAGAGTTGAGATGATGAAATCTAGATGACCCTCTTGTGTAACGTGGTGAGAAAGAAGATCTGTTGAGTTGGACGTGCATGTGGATGAGCACAGGTGAACGTGATCCTAGTGGTTGAGCACTAGTGAGTGTGGTTCTCATGTGAGACATAGTGAGATAAAGAGACATCCTTGTGGTTGAGCATAGATGGATGTGCCCCTATTGGTTGAGCACTAGTGGGTGTATAAAATCCCTTGCTATATTGTTCAAGAGTCAGACTTACATGTAACGCTAATTGTTATGTAAAGGGTACAGGTCGACCCCACCTTAATGTAAAAGATAATTAATATGGTAATTATTAATTATATTATAAGTTATTTAGGTCGGCCCTGTTGTGCCAATAGACATTATTGTTGACAAGTTTAGTATAATTTAAGTAAAGGTAAATTCCCCATTGAGGAATCATATCTCAAGTGTGAGTTTGGAAATTTCATAAAACACTTTCTCTTGGGAAAAGTGCGCACCTCTCTTGGGTGCTAGATTTCTAGGATTTGTGAGCACCCTTTGTGTGCTAGGTGTTTATGGTGGTGGAGGTCTTTCTCTTGAAGAATATAGAAAAGGATTGGTTGAGCTTTCTTCCCTTATTGAGAAGGGTTTCCCAGGATACTTCTTGTGTACTTGTGCATGGTGCTTCTTCTTGTGATCTTGGTTGCTGCAACACATTTTCTATGGTTTAAGTAAAATGCTAAAAGGAATGAACTTCATGCTTAATCCTAGCTTATTGAAAAATCAATAGTTCTCATCTCCTTTTTTCTGCTTACTTTTATGCGTCTTATCAGCCAGTTCATCGGCCTTTTCCCTCTTTTATCTTCTGACCTAAGTTTATTCTCATATTTGGGTTGTGCTTAAATCACCTACAAAATGTAATTTGGTTCTCTTCGGATGAATACAATTACACTTTTTTCTAAGGTAAAAAAAAATAAAAAATAAATATATATATATATATGTATATAAAGAGATGGAAATGGAAGTAGTTGTATATGCGAACCAAAAATGATGAAGTGCTTCAAACAAGATATCTTAAAACGGAAACGCGATGAAGATGACAACGAAATTGAAACTCCTCAAAGGAATAAGAATGAAAGTCAAGACTTCAATGATGACGGAACAAGTGATTATATTGTGTTGAATATTCTTTGTGATGTTTCATTTCATTAATAGCCAATGACGTTGGACCGGAGGTAAATAAATAATTAAATAAAATAAAATAAATAAAAAATAATCAAAATAAAACCAAAATACAGAGATGGCAGCGTGGAACCTCGCATAACGCCGATGTGCCTCCCCTTTCTCCACTCAGCAAATAAACTAAACATTTCACGAACCCTACCCTAATTCTGGATGCTCTCATCTCATTTCACCCTCCCCTCCTGCGAACTTCTATTGTACAACATGATTGCTTCTCTTTTTTTTTCATTGCACAGCATGCTCGTGGGCGTAACCCACCTCCATGGTAGCCCACACGTAGGGCATGGCCTTGGAATTCGGGTCGACTCTCCTTCCTCCTCTCCATCGTGAAGGCCATGCAGAGAACCTAGGATTTCATTTTTTTTTCACTTCTCGGCAATGGCCCCACCACAGAGGCTTGGGCATGGTCAGTCATGGCCTCCATGAGCGCACAACATATGGCCAAATCATGGCATCCCTACACTGATGTGTTGGCATTCCATGCCTCCTTCCTTCAACAATGACTACCTGGACATCTCAATCTACTCTTGGCTTCATTGCTTAGGTTTTCAGGATGTTTGATGTTTCGACATAGGAGAGAAGGGAAGGGTTACATGGAATTCCATGTGTCAAGGGTTTGAGTCATTGGGAGTGTCTATGCTCCTATTTCTCGAACGTCTAAAGCCTAAACCGATTGTATCTTTGCAGGGATATGTGTTTGACAGAGCATTAATTTTCAAAGAAGATTTGACCAAGGCCGTGGCGACTCAGAAAACTTCTGGGGTTTAGGTATAAGGTCTACCCATTACTATTTATTTATTTATTTATATTTTTTTATCCTATGTTTGTAGTTTTCGTTTCTCATCTCGACTGCCCAATTTATCACTACCTATAATTCAAAAAAAATATTGCGGAGGACGAGGGTTTATCGGGGTTTAGTTCTACCCCCTTTAAGTTGTCATTACATAGCATTTGGAGCGTCTCGAGTTGGAGTCACCGATGACTTGAGGAAATGCTCTAATTTGGTTGCTTGCAGGTTGTGTTGGGGAAATTTCTCCAACGACATTCATTATCCATTAAACAATGTATTAAGAGGGTGTTTGATTTTGTACTCTTTGACTTTTAGGGTGGCCAAAGTGTGGCTTTCCTTCAGAAGAAGGTAATCTTCTGTTGAGGTTCTGTGCATTTTATAAAATTTTGGAACAATGAGGGATATCCCTGACTTTCCTTATTTCTATGTTTGTGTTTTTTTTTTTTTTTGTTCTTGATGTGATTTGAATAGTTGATCCCCTCCTAAGAATAATCTTCACAAGTTTCCCTTGTGCCTTGTGGGTTCTCATCATAGCGATTTTTTTCCTTGCGATGCCTTCTTAGTTGCAAGTTTACTAAAAATAAAGTGGGGTTCCATGGGAAAAGATTATGGCAAAAAGATGGGGTTAATCCATGTTTTCTTACAGAAAATAAATAATCTGCGGGTCTTTTTTCTACAATTTATAGTTTAGTGCAACCCCTTTTTTTTTCCGAAGAAAAAAAGTAGAAAAGTTGTATTCCTTGAATGTATACCAGAATTACATACTGCTGAAAAATGCATCTATCCATGTATTTTCCAAAAAGTTCCTCTCCCTATGGAGCAGAAGAAAATGCCTCTTAGAGAAGAGGCATGGATATTGCAGCGTGAAAGTTGTACATATGTGAGATCATAACCAGTAGATCTTGTAGGAGAAACAAAACTGAAAGACTATGTTCGTCCAAACAACAAAAAATCCCCAAAAATTTTTCTGTAGTATGCACTCTAATATAATCATAGCAGCTCGAAAGAGACAGAGACCAGAGGAAAAAAATGAGAGCCCTTCATGAACAAAGATGGAAAAAATACATAATATCTCATATAGATGAGGAAGAAGTATCAGAAAGAAAGACAACATAGTTAAGATCGATCCCTTGCTTGTTGTAGATAGATCTATGAATGGCCTGTGGTAATAGGTGTAATGAGAACAATTATGAATATGCTCTATCTCCCACTGCCCATAAACCAGTCATAAGCCCTATTTAGATAAAGCATCCACTTCCATGTTTCTTTCCCTGTAGACATGATGTAATGAAAAACTATAAAAAAAAAAACAAGTAGTTAAAAATCTCTTCAAGTATAGAAACCAATCTGATATTGTGGCATGTCTGAAACATGTTTACCCAGTGTATAGATAACATAGAATCACCAAAACTTGTAAGGAATTTAAGTCTTTCTCCCCCGCAAATAAGAGAAGCAGGTTTAGGGTCAATAGTTCCGCAAAATTATTCGTCCCCTGGCCCAATCTCATTTTTAGTTTGAAGAGATGAGAATCTGAAAGGTGGAGAATTTATCCTCCTCCGCAAAGGGAACCATCCTCTTGGGACACCCCGTCAAAAAAGGCCCAAGGATTACTATGGTCTATTTCTTCAACCGAAATAACTCTCACCCTATCCTGATATTTTTCCAGAGGGAAATGGGATAATATATTGACACTGTTTATGGCCACCAAAGTTGGAATCGAAGGTTGATCTTGAAAAATTGTTGAATTTCGGGCCAACCATGTCCCCCAATTTATTAGCAGGGGGAGGGATTTTATATTCCTATTAGAATGATTAGCTAACCAATTTCTCCATGATTCTTCCACTAATAATCCATTCCAACAGCAAGCATGGTGCAAAAGGATAGAACATTTTGTCCAAAAAACCTTGACAAAAGGACAATCAATTAGGAGATGTGTAATAGATTCTTCTGCTTCTCTACAGAGAGAACACCAACCCAAGCCCTCCATATGACTAAGTTTCATCCTAGCCCAAGTCGTAATTTTGTTCTTGATATCACACCAAAGAAATAGTCTCGCCTTAAGGGGACATCACAACTTCCACACCCCTTTCCACCACCAAGCATGATTTTGTTGAGCCTGATCAATATTTAAGTGTATATATCCTTCTTTCTAGGTATAACTGCCATGGGGGTTAAATTGTCGGACTAATTCGTCTTCACGATCACTAATTCTAGCATGCCCCACCTGAAGGGCCCTAGTTTACCTAGACCATTTGGCTGCCAACGGCTCGTTAAGAGAGAGTTGAGCTGCACTCTTCCATCCCTACAACCAGATTGAGGTAGCTTCCGTGTCTGGAACTTGTGCCAAGTAGAAAATTCATCTGTCGTGAAAATGGTTTAAAAATTTTGGGGATAGGAAGTGGCACAGATCACTTATTGGCCAAGGATCTGAGCCAAGCCAGACTTTTTCTCTATTACCCATCTTCCAAGCCAATCCATTATCGATAACCGTAAAGGATCTTACAAGGGCCTTCCAAATGATTGAGTATTTTTTATCCTCCTTGAATGGTCTGTGAATCCATTCCTCAATCGAATCTGGCCTAATGTATTTTTGCATCACAACTTGCGACCATATATTTGCAGACCCTATCAGACGCTAATATAATTTAGTTGCAAGTGCTTTCGAGAAGAGGTGAATGTTCTTTAAACCCCATCCTCCTATTTCTTTTGGAGAAACTAATGGATCCCAACGAACCCAAGGAAGTACAAAATGGTCTTTTGTACCAGCTCATCAGAACTTAAAACAAATTTGCCTAGCCTTCTCCAATATGCCTTTTGGAATCCAAACCAGGGACATCTAGTAAACCTGGAATGGCTTCCAAAATGGATTTGACTAGGATTAACTGACCAACGCAAGATAACCACCAAAATCTCCAAACCTTCGGTCTCTTTTCCAATTTCGAGAATAGCCAACTCCAATCCCCTTTTGTATAATTATTTAGTTTTATAAAAATCCCATATATTTCAAGCCTTCTTCAAAGGGTAATAGCCCGAAAGGGAAAAGGGAATGATACCTCATGATATCAAAGTCTTCCATGAGATGTGGGGAGAAAGTGAATTTTTGGACATTGATTTGCATACCAGAGGCCTTCCCATAAAGATCCAGAATTTCAGATAATTTTTCACCATCTCCTCTTCTACCGTCTCAAAAAATTAAAACATCGTCCACAAAGAGAAATACGAAACCCAAATATTTGGAGAGATCTGAATGCCCCAAAATTCCCCTCTATATTTTGCATCCCCTATGGCTCTGTTAATCCCCTCAACCACCAACAAAAAAGGGATATGGGATAAGGGACATCCTTGTTGAAGCCCCCTTACTGCCCTGAAAAAATTTGAAGCAGATCCATTTATGAGCACAACAAAAGAAACAGATGCTAAACAACTCATATTCCAATTGATAAATGGAACTTCAAACCCTAAATGACTAAGGAGCATTCTAATGTAGAGCCAACTAACATGGTCATAAGCTTTTGATAGGTCAATTTTTAGCACTGCACCAACTTGTTTTCTAGATTTCATACTATGCAAAACCTCTTGCGCCACTCTGATGGCTTCATGAATTTTCCTACCATTCAAAAACCCTAATTTCTCCAGAGAGATAGATTTGGAAAGGAAGGCCTTTATTCATCTATTGATGACTTTGGAGATAATCTTGTAGATGGAGTTACAAAGGGAGATAGGTCTGAAGTCATCAAAGGAAATTGGATCGTCTTTCTTAGGGATAAGAGCGATGAAACTCGAGTTGTAAGGATCATGAATATGACCATTAATACAAGACTCTTCCACCACCTTCGGAATGTCCCTTCCAATGATATCATAGACTCCAAGGAAGAAATCAACAGTCCATCCATCTGGACCACGACTTTTATCCTTTTGAAAATTGTGCAATACTTTTGTGAGCTCATCTTCTGAAACTTCCTCCATCAGAACCCTATTGTCTTCAACTTCCACAAACCTTGGGAACAACATCGCAATACGGATAATTGCATCAATTGTCACTCTTCTATTTTCCTTAAAAAGATTCTAAAAATGAGACACTCTCAGATGGGAAAGGCCTTCGAAAGATGAAATAGTATGACCCTCCAAGTCTTTTAGATTCCATATCTTATTTTTCATATTTCAACCTTTGGCATAGGCATGGAGAATTTTTTTGTTTTCATCTCCACTCTGTAACCATAAGGCTCAGCTCTTCAAATGCCATGCATTCTCCCTAGCCAACAAAATCTCTCTTTTCTTCTTTTCTAAAGCCTGAAGAGCTTCCTTTGATTCCAAAGAGATATAGCCACCGCCTTCTGAATCATAAAAAGCTTTTAGTGATGCTTCTGTGTCAATAATGTATTGAGCATCTTAGGCCTTTTTTGCTCAAGTCCAATCCATTTTGTGTTTCTTTAAAATTTTAAGGTTCTAAGAAAATTGAACCGTTTCCCTTTCATTTGGAGCTAAGGGGGTCCAATGATCTTTAACCAAGGAAAGGAAACTTTCATCCTTTAGCCAATCCGAATTAAATTTGAAAGGGTTGGCAGGCTTCTTTGAACCCCCTGAAATTTCTAGAAAAATAGGGAAATGATATGATTCACCCCCTAAACCAACCCATTGCCTCATTAGCATCGGAGAATCCATGAGAGATTATTTTATCAAGAAACGATCCAGTCTTTTGGCAATGTACCCATCCCTAGAACTCTTATTTCTCCAAGTGGGGCACAAATTAATGGGGGGCAGATCCACCAACCCCCAAACCAGAAGATTATTTGTAAAGAAATATGTGAGACAATCCGACTGAGCCCAAAACCCCCATGATTCTAATTGTCCCAATGAGAAATTTAAATCTCCCCCTATAATCAGATCACCAGATTTTAGGAAAGATTTTTGAAAAAGGGTTGTCCAAAATATGATGTGATCCTGGGTGGGAAAATAAATGTTCGGAATAGTAAAGGATAGGCCTGAGTCTTTTTTGAAGACCTTTTCCCCTATACCATTATCAAACCCCCAATAATTTAGAATCTAAATCAATCTTGATTTCCAGCCGAGAAGGAGGCCCCCCAATCGACCTTTTGGATCCATACCAAGAAACTTCCACCCAAAAAAGAGCCTCTCCATAACTGAAATGGCATGTTCACATTCACCTAGGGTTTCCTGTAACATCAATATATCTGGTTAGGATTCCTCCACCAACCTTTGGAGGCAAAGTTTTTTTGACGGGCTTGCCACTCCCCGACAGTTAAAGGAGAGGATTTTCATGGATTCCCCTCCCCTGGGGATAGAACTTCTCTAAGCACCCCAAAAATAGATTGTTGGTGGCCCATTGCAATATATGCCATGGATCTTGATTGAGTCTTGTTTAGAATAGAGTGTCTCACTCTACCCCTTGACCCCCTGAGGAAGCACCGGATTTAGACCAATGCCCACATGTTTGGAAGAGTTTTCCAATCTTTGTGAAATTATCTGATTGCGCAGTTGATAAGCCACCAAGTTATCCTCAGAGTCATAGGATGGGGAAATGGGAGGACAAGGAGGGAGAAAGGATAAAGATAAATATGGGGAGGCGGGAGAAGACGAGGGAGGGATGAAATTTTTGGTCGAAGAGGACAAAATAGGACTCACCAAACTTCGGCCAAGAAATTAAGGAAAATTTAAACCCAAGTTGTTGAACAAAGACTTAGACTGAAATAAAAACTTTAGAGACGGAAAATGACTTAGTTGCATACCCCCGTTAGCAGAGAAACCCAGATGGATGGCCAAGGAGAGACCTGCTACCTTTTCTTGAAAACTCGGTCACGGCTCTATCCCGACACCCTGAACTACCTGCGCCTGAGGAAACATATCTTCCTGTCCTAGGTGACGATTACCCTTTGAGAAATTCTCCTTAGCACCATAAACGGTTTGGTATCAAAAAATATTTTCTTTGAGGGGATGGAAACAAAACTTTTTCCTTTGTTTGAAGACAGGAGGGTGCAATCTTTTTCTATGTGTCCAGTAAGATGGCAGATATTCAATGATTCTTAGTCCAATTTTTGAATCGTTGAATATCCACCCAAGATAGATTTATCTCTGCCCTGAGACCCTTTCTGATATTTAGAGACCCAAGAATCCCAACCACCGCCATCCGACCAGAAGAAACAAAAGACATATCGGCATCCAAAAAAGATCCTATGGCATTACTGAGACATTTGAAGCGTTTTTGTGTCCAATGCTCCAGCGGAAGCCTAGGCAACCTAACCCATAGAGGAATCTCATCAACCCTTTCTCGACGAGCATAAAACAGGGGCAACCACCACTTGAATAAGAATGGGGTGGACAAAAAACACCAAGGTTTACTCAGAACCCATGCCACATCTTCTTCGTTACTAAATTTTAACATGAACCAACCTTTTGACAAGGTTCAGATCTCAGGCGAGTTGATCTTACTCGCCTAGTAGGATGAAACCCACTTTGATTGTTAATCCCTAAATAGTGTCTCATTACCCCTTAATTGGGTCATATTACATTAGTAATGTTATTTTATTTATGTCGGCTTTAGTCCATTAGTTGTAATTATACCTCCTAGTCTCCTATATATACCAAGGAGACATTTTCATTTGGAATCATCTTGTAATTGAAAATTTATGTGGGCATAAGGAGGTTTCCCCATCGAAGAGGCTTATTATCTGAATTTATCTCTTTTTCAAGGCGTTGAGTACTTATTCTGAGGTTTTTCTATGCTATATTGTTATTTGTTTCCTAACATATGGTATCAGAGCTCAAGGTCTTGGGGTTTCGCTGCTACATCTGAGACACCTTGGAATGTTTGCTATAATTTTTTTTCTACAACGATTCAGAAGGAACGGCTTGGAGGATATTTAGTAGACAGATAAAGGTACGTTGGGTTAAAATTTCATCTCGTGGGGCCTTATACTTTCGAATATACGGGCTTTCTAAGATAGGGTTATGGAATCATCCTGAATTGAGTCATTGCGTAATTTTCTCTATAAAATTGTTTATGTAATGTTTCAGACCCTGAAATCCAGCGGATGTTCACAAAAATTAGTAAGGTATATGTGGCAACAATTTCAGCTTCTGGGTCATCTTACATTTGTAGATACACCCTATGGAAGATAGGGTATATGATTAGTCCTATTGACTAGTCTCAAGCAGGTGTTCCGAGTAAAACAATCATAACTTATTCCTAGAGTACCTGAATTGAGTGAGACAAGTTGCATTGGATAGTGGAAAGACCGTAATAGTTTTGGTACGCGTTTCAAAATTTTATATCAATTATTTTGTGCAGGGCACGCTATACAAGTGAGATCTCCTGGAAAGGAAAAATATCAACAAGTTGTGGGAAATTTACCGTAAATTCCACTTGGCACATCCAATTTTTATCATACCTGTGGAATTCCAGAGAAGAAATATCATAGACCTAGAAAAAAGAAAATTTCATACTCAGAAGGGCCCAAATTTTGGAGATACAATAAAAGGAATATTGTCTAGCAGAACCACCTCAAAATCAAGGTTTAAAGTGATACTTGGCCAACATGCCACCAAAAAAGGGAA
>SNQJ01S0067746.1:35856-53574 GCA_010110895.2 Picea sitchensis | reverse complement strand
TTCAACCGAGGAGAAAGTCTTGAGTGATTATGAATCTCAACTCTCACCCGCACAAAAGGGTCAAGACCTGGACCCTTTTTCGACCCACTTTGTGTCTCCCAACCAAAAGAGTCAACCCATTGAACTATTGTCTTTGACCTTTCACTAAACAACGGAGATAGAGGGGGAATCCCAACAAGAGGAGCCTCAAATCCAAGGGTTTCCTTCAAAAAAACCTCTTCAGTTTGTTGCTTCAGGCACACGACAACATGAACAAAATCCGATGGAAAGGAAGACTAGGAACCAAAGGAAACCACAGGAGAAAAAACAGGGACCAAGGGAAGAAGACCCAACGAGGATGGCAAAGGATAGGAAACAGATATGGAAATAGAATAGGAGGGCTCACCTTCCCTATTCAGCAGCTCAATGCATTTCATAGCATAACCCTCTTGCTTTGAAAGGCTATATGGTGAAGCCCATAGTGATTCATTTTCACCTGGTCCCCACCCATAATCTACCATCTCTTCCTCCATTGATGAACCACATCAAAAATCCCCCCGATCTAACCGTTGAAGACCCGACAAAAAGAGGGGAATACTGCTGAAAATAAAAATAAAAAACAGAAGCAAACCACCGATAGAGGGAGAAAAGAGCTGTAAATTGCAATAGACCTGCCTAAACAACCAATGGCTAGGGTTTTTGCAAGCTCGTAGGCCTACAGATAGAAAAACTGTAGAGACCCCTCACGCTCCCACCGTCTCCATCAACTCCACTCCCTTTACCCTAAAACAACCTGAAAATAGTGCAACCACTTTTAATATAAAAACCATATAATTAATATATATATATATATATATATAATCTATTTTTAAGGTCACAACCAAGCCACACATCTTATTGGTGTATGAGACCTCCTTGTTTGTGGGACAAGGGACCCCCTCCGCGATTTGATTGGTAAAGTCTAAGGAGGCTACCCTCCTCTGGATTTGAACTTGTGACCTCTTAGGAGGAAGCACATGTTTTTAACCATTAGGCCCATATATATATAATTTACATATATCTTGCTACTTGAAGTATGATCTTTGTTACTTATATGTTTCTCTTGCAGGTGAAGTTTCTTACAGTGAATAGGTGGTTGGAACACGGGATGCGAGGGTGTAATAGAACTGCAGGACTCTCTTTCTTGATGCATTCCTTCTTATTTTGTGGTTATTTTAGAGTTATTTCAAGGTTTTAGGGATGTAAATAAAAGGGTTTTGATAAGGGATGTAGGTTACAAGTTGATTTTTTTTAAGGAAACGAGTTGCATAGTTAAGTGGTTTTTCAAGCCCTAGGTTTTAGTTTTGAAACTGGACTCTGATACCATATGTAAATCCTGCTACTTTGTATTAGTGGTTCAAAGTTTAAACAATAAACTTGTTTTCTAAATTATGTTTGTATATTCATCAAGTAAATCTAATATCACATTTTTGGTTTTGTTGTAATATACAAACAATTAAATCTGAGGTTATAGGTATGCATTTTTAACTTTGATTTACATAAAATAAAAATAAAAGTAAGTACAATCAGTGAAATACATGTTTAAGAGAAGTTTTTCATTTTCAATCTGATCACTTGTCTTGATAACTGGCTTGAAATTGAATCCTCCCAACCAACTAGGAATAGAGCCTCTCTGACTCCCTAGCTCCAAGAAATAAGATTTCATGGCCCTCGAGCCCTAAATCCCAGCAACTCCAGTCCAGTAGTCAAAACACTCAAAGAAATATTGCATCATTTCTCCTCCTCCTGGTTTTCTTCCTCCCCCTCCCAAAAAAAAATGAATCTTTCTCCAAGTCCACCCCCTTCTTCCTTATCTTCCTCTCTCAAATCCCCCATTCAATTCCCATATGCTTTATCTTTTCATTAATTCCTTCACCTACTTTTAATAAAATAAAATAATCCCATCCCTTTTATTACATTACTTAATTCAAAATAATAAATAATAAAATTATTAAAATCTAATTATTTCAATAATTAATTTGATTTACATTAATAAATTATGATCATTAATCAATAATGCTAAAATAATACCTAATTCTCATGAGTTTCATAGTGAAACTAGGCACGACAGAAACCCTAGCGCTCTGCAACCCTAGTGCTCTGCAACAACGAAGCTTCTGATGTGTGCCTTGACACCAGAGCTCTGCCGCTAAAATCCAAACTCTGAAAGAGAACACCTCACGATATTCCTGCACACCCAGAATGATATCGGGAGAGGGGGGGAAACCCCCCTTGTACAACGACATCACCACCAACGACAGAACTGGAATCCGTGCTAAGAGACCTTCCTTTGATCCACCGACACACCTGCGGGATCAGATCTTCACCCAAGAACAAGGACTCAAAAAAGAAATGGAGCTAGAACCTAGCACATCTCATCCACAAGCTTCCAAAGGATGGGAACCAGGCAAGTGTATACTGCAAATGGACAAACCCCCTCACTATCACATCAAATCAACTCGGGTAGGGGAGCACACTCAGTTTATGATGGATCATGCATTGATCGACAAATTTTTGGGTCTTTGGCCGACCGAACAAGATCTCACACGCTGGATCAAGGACTGGTGGAACCCCAAAGGCGATTATGAAGTCCAGCTTAGCTCCAAGGGCTTTTTCACAATAATCATGTACAACCTCGAAGACAAGGATAGAATCTTTGACAATAGACCGTACTTCTACAATTCAGCGGGACTGTTTCTGATATTTTGGACCGACAGATTCAGCCCAGAGAAGGAGGACTTTACAAGAGCACCAGTGTGGATCTGTCTGTACTCATTGCCCCAGGAATTCTGGCTGGAAGAAATACTCATGGGCATTAGAAACACTGTGGGACGATACGTCAAAGCTTCAGAGGCTACAAAGATGAGGAAGTACACCTCATACGCACACATCTGCATCTATATGGATATATCAAAGGCCTTGTTGGGATCTATCATGTTAGAATACCAGGACGATGACTGGAACTAGACCATCGATTACGAACACATACCCTTCCAGTGAAAAAAGTGCCACGAGCATGGCCACCTATTCAGAGACTTCCCTATGAATGATACAGCCACCAAGTTCAACGAAAGCAAGCAAAAGGATGGCTTCACCAATGTCACAGGAAGACGAAACAACCCATCAAGGAAACAGAACCAGAGCACGCCCCAAAGATCCCCACTAAAAAATCCTATGACGTTTTGAGTCAGTTGCCAGAAGAGGAGGAAATACAGAACCCCCATCAAGCAACAATGCAGGCAAAGGGAAAAAGCGTCGAAATGCCAAATATAGCCCAATCAAAAGAACCAACCCATGCAACACAAACAAGCACATACAGTGACACTACCATGCTCATGGATGAAAAGGATCTGGCGGATATAGACCTGGAAAAGTTGGAGGAAGCCTTCAATAAAAAAGACCTGCAACATATCCTGGTCGATTAGCTCCGAAAAGTTCACAAAGTGTTCACCAACTCCACCGCGAGATCTACAGCTAGATTGGGTATTACGGTAGATCTAGGATCATAACCCAAGAGAATAACCAAGGAAAACAAGAGAAGGGGACGCAAAACAACCCATCATCTTATTAAAGAGGCAGGGCACCTGATGATCAACTCAGGATAGATACAGAGGTTATCGGATGGATACCTCCACCCCCCTCCACCTTCCTCATGATGAAGACAATTACTTGGATTATCAGAGGGCTCAATGGTAGATCCAAGCAGAGGATCCTCTGAGAGTGTATTAAAGCTGAAAACCCGAATATCCTTCTTCTGCAAGAAACTAATATTGTAGGCCAGGAAGCTGAAAATATCTTTCGACGTAGCTGGAGAGGCTGTGATTTATTTTACCAAGATTTAGTGGGAGCCTCCGGAGGCCTAGCCATTCTCTGGAATCCACACACAGTCTCTCTGTATCATCCCTTCTCCACGACCGACACTCTAACGGCTCACTTCACAATCACGGGGTCCACTAAGGAAGGAGCCATCACGAATGTCTACGGTCCGCAGACAGCCCAAGAAAAGGAGAGCTTCATGCAAAATTTTCAACATGTCAAAACTCTTTTACATACGCCACACTGGATCGTAGGCGGCGACTTCAATATGATCCTGACGCTGGAAGAGAAAACTGGAGGAACAAAATGGCTGGAGCAGGACAATGGTAAGTTCAAAACCCTAATAGAGCAACTAAACATGGTTGACNAGGAGCCATCACGAATGTCTACGGTCCGCAGACAACCCAAGAAAAGGAGAGCTTCATGCAAAATTTTCAACATGTCAAAGCTCTTTTACATACGCCACACTGGATCGTAGGCGGCGACTTCAATATGATCCTGACGCTGGAAGAGAAAACTGGAGGAACAAAATGGCTGGAGCAGGACAATGGTAAGTTCAAAACCCTAATAGAGCAACTAAACATGGTTGACATGGAAACCCGAAATGGAATCTTTACCTGGTCCAATAGAAGAACACGACACCAACATGTAGCTTGTAGATTAGATCGCTTTCTCGTGGCTGAAGCCCTTCTTGAGAGCGATCAGGCAATGGAAGCAAACATAATGCCAAAATCAGGGTCGGACCACTGGCCTATTGCATTTTTCCTAGACCCGGGTATCACCCCCAGACCCAAACCCTTCCGCTTTGAAAAGTTTTGTCTCTCCCACCCAAACTTCCACCACCTGGCTCAAACCTGGTGGGCCCAGGCAGAAATAGATCATGGTACTCACATGTATAAATTCCAGTAGCGCCTCAAGAACTTCAAGCAACAATTGAAGAGCTGGAACAAATCCACTTTTGGAAACATATTCCAAAGGCAGAAGGAGAATGAGTGCCAACTCAAAGAACTACAACGAACCTTCAGCTCAGGAAGAAGAACTCCAGACCTAGTGAAGGAAGAGGAGAAACTTCAAGCAGAAATGGAGGTTTGCAGAGAACAAGAAGAAATCCTTTGGAGGCAAAAATCCAGGGTTCAATGGCTTAAAGAAGGGGAGCAAAACACAAAATTATTTCACAGAGCGATGACACACCGAAGATACATCAATCGAATCACCCAATTGGAGGACGCTCAAGGCATCCCCATAAGAGATCATGACCAAATCGTGGAGGAAATCAACTCCTATTATAAAGATATCCTCACATAGACCAATATGAATAGGGAAGAAGCAATCCAGAAAATAACCAAGCACATACCCCCGCTGGTTACCCCTGAGTAGAATAGAGCACTGCTAAGGCCAATCACTTAGACAGAAGTGGACATGGTTGTAAAGGAAGAAATGCCCCCAGGGAAAGCACCAGGGCTGGATGGCTTCACCACAGATTTTTTCCATCATTGTTGGGACATGATCAAGGAAGACGTATGGCTGACGGTAGAAGAATCAAGAACCTCTGGACAAGTACTCTCTGCACTCAATGCAACGTTCATCACTCTAATCCCTAAGGAGGAGCGTGTCACACACCCAAAGCAGTTCAGACCAATCTCCCTCTGCAATGTCATATATAAAATAATCACAAAGGTTATTGCTACTTGCCTCAAGCCGCTCCTACCTTTCATTATTTCCAAAGAGCAAGCTGGCTATGTAGAAGGGTGACAAATCATGGACAATGTTATTCTTTCCAATGAGATGATACACTCTTTGGAAGTGAGCAAAACACCAGGTATGCTTATTAAACTCGATCTCTCAAAATCTTTCGATAGATTAAGCTGGAAATACTTGCGTTCAGTGCTGGAGTCCTTTGGCTTCGATAAACTCTGGGTCAACTGGGTTCTCAAGTTCACCTCCTCTGATTTCTTTTCCATTCTAGTCAACGGGACACCCTCCCAGCCCTTCCATTCCACCAGGGGAATCAGACAAGGTGATCCTCTCTACCCCTTCCTCTTTGTGCTTATGGCGGAAGGATTAGGTCGTTATCTCAAAGCAGCAGTTCTTGAAGGATCCCTCAAAGGGATACCCCTTCATACCCTCCATCCGGTGCCCTCGCACAACTAGTTTGTCGATGATACCCTTCTTATGAACACCCCTATTGTTAGAGAGGCCACAAAGCTCAACTCAATTCTCTCTGACTTCACGGAAGCCTCGGGCATGATTCTAAACCTAGACAAATCCAAACTCTACTTTTTTAACACGCCAGCTTCGGTTCATAATCATCTTTCAAGACTTCTAGGCATCTCTAAAAGCTCCCTTCCTTCCATCTACCTAGGCATACCCCTTACTGGAGATCCAGCGCGATCCATCTCATGGGACGGCCTGCTCCTGTCTATAGCCAATAGGCTGAATAACTGGACCTTTAGAACTTTGAATATTGCTTCTAGACTGGTCCTTCTCAAGTCAGTCCTGCAAGATCTGCTCACCTATCTCTTTACTTCTCTGGCAGTGCCCATTTCGGTTATCAGGGCAATCCGGAGCCTCCAACGGAATTTCATGTGGCAGGGAAACCAAAACAATAAAAAGTGGGCTTTAGTTGGATGGGATAAACTTTGTAAACCCAAAAAGTTCGGAGGGCTAGGATTACGGGATCCGGGAAAGCTTAACCAGGTCATGGGAGCCAAAATGTGGTGGAGGTGGCTGCAACATCCGAAAGAACTCTGGGATAAAATATGGAAACAAAAGTATGCCCCGAACGCATAGCCTGACCAATTAATTAGATTCAATGAACATATACAGGGATCCAATATATGGAACATTGCTTGGAAAAATCGCCCCCTGATCCAGAAGCATGCTTTCGGGGAAGTGAGAAATGGAGAAAGCGCACTATTCTGGTAGGACTCATGGCAACAACTACCCCCTCTCAGTGACTTAGAAAGCCTCAATCCTCTTAAATAAATATTAAATCTGAATATCTTCAGGACAGTTAAAGACCTCTGGATTCCAACTCACAAAAGCCAACCCTGGAGACAGTGGAAAACAAGGAGAACAGAATTACAGCTCACGGATGATATCGACCTTCTACCTTGGCAGGATTGTGCTCTACATTGGAAAATTCCAATCAAAGAGGGACCGGACATCCTTCGATGGGGCCACTCTCTAACAGGTATCTTCTCGATTAATGAAGCATACTACCTACAGGGAAACTACCACAACCAAAACCCCGAAACAATCTGGAGCAAAGTCTAGAAAATCTTTCTTTGGCCCAAGGTATCCATTTTTCTTTGGCTCACTGCTCAAAATCGTATCCTTACATGCGATAATATTTTAAAGAAAGGCTTTATAGGTCCCTCCAGATGCACCCTATGTCAACAAAGAGAGGAAACCATGGAGCATCTCTTCAATAATTTCCACTACAGTCAACAGATCTAGGATTGGGGGGGCCAAGCCATGAAACGCTCCAACCGAAACCGAGGCAGCATCAGGGACACACTCGCTAACTGGGAGACGATCTCCTTCCATAATCCAATTTTCCAATGCATCTGGCAGCTTCTCCCGGGTTTCAACTTATGGGAAATTTGGAAAGAGAGAAATAAGCGAAGCTTCCACTCAAAAGCCTCCCCTCCCACCATTACGTGGGAGAGGGTTAAGAAGCTAATCTGAGAAACAGTCCATAGTAAATCTTGGCACCACGAAGACCTGCAATGCGTTCCTGAGGAGGACATCACTCTTAGAGGCTGGGACATGCAAATTCATGTGCAAACTCGGGTGAAGAATAAAGGCAGACGAGCCAACGGCCCCACGATATGGACCCCACCCCCATCAGGCTTCATCAAGCTAAACTTCGATGGGGCCTCTAGGGGAAACCCTGGACCAGCACGTTTCGGCATAGTCCTTCGGAACCACACTGGTGAGATCATTCACCTGATGGTTGGCTTTTTGGGTGAGAACACAAACAATGTGGTTGAGCTTATAAGCCTTGTTAGAGGCCTCCAGGCTGCCATTCAAAACCATTACCATCAGGTCATCATTGAGGGAGATTCCCAAATTATCATCCAACTCATCTCCAAAATCCTACATGGCGAACACCCTAGGCGGATCTCCCCCAGCTGGAGACTCTCATGCCTTCTGGAGGATTTTGGAGATCTCATCCACCCCAATCTAACTTTAATCCCTTCTCGTGTGAAACGAGAAGCAAACAAAGTTGTGGATCACCTGGCGAATACTGGAGTTGACACCAAGTCCGAACTCATACATTGGAAAGCCCATCTCTCTGATGACACAGATCTCTCAAGGTGATGCAAAGACCTTGCGAACAGAGACTCCTCAGCCCCAGATTGGGTGACACGCGGTGATGCTTTGCCACATGGCTTAGCATCAAGCCACAGCTTAAATGTTGTAGGTCGCTCCCCATCCCTTCTGCATTTACGATGGTAGTCGGCCATTACAGCCGCTATACGGAGGAGGGACTTCTCCCTCGCATGAACGCACTCGCTCAGCCATCATTCAATATGGAAGGGTTAATGGGAAGCCATGTGAAGCCGACATTTGATAATTCGGAAGTTGGAGAGCCTGGACAGACCTGGTTCACTCTCGTTTTGGACCTCCCCGCTAGTTGGGAGCTCTGGTGCAGTTCTGGTTCACTCTCATTTTGGTGCATTCTCGTTTTGGCTCATTCTTTCTGTATCTTTATCCACCCCTCATCAACAATGACAAGGAAGCAAGGCAGGCCTCGTCGAGGCTCGGCCTGGTACACCCACAAAGAGCAGAGGCAAAGGAGGAAGAACCTGGAGCGTGCTCTGTCAATGGTGACTTCCCTTCTCCGGCAGAGAGCTCGAGCCGACCAATTGGCACTCCATGCCATTAGCGTTGAGCCTGGGACAGAGCGTAGCATGCCCACCATGGAAATTGAGCCCAGAAGTTGTCCGAAGGGAGGCGCTGTAGACGAGTTTCCAACCTGTTATGTTGAGGAAACATCGTACCTGGAGGATTTAACGACCACCCTGGAACCCCAAGCCACGGTGCATGAATTACAGGCTGGGAGCGGTCCAAAGGGAGAGCCGGCAAACGATTTCCCAATTTTCATTGTGGAAGAGATACCATGGACGGATGACTACAGCCCCACTAGCCTTGATGAGAAGGCAACGAACGAGGACAAGGCTCTGGACAATGCATGCGCAGAAAGGAATGTGGGCGAGACCAGAGCAGGGATGAATGTGTATGCGGCCAACGCAGGACTGAACGCGATCGAGGCCAGAGCAGGGATGAGCGTGTAAGTGGGGAACAAAACCTTCGACGAGGCAGGAAATAATGACTTGCATGATCCTCTCCTCCGTGTAGAGCATCTGGCTCTAGTGTTCGAACTCCGAGGCCACATGGCGGACCAGGAGCACAGAGCCCTCCTCATGGAACAGCATCTGGAATTTCTCCTTGACGCGTACTCCAACGCTCCAACAAAGAGGAAATGTCCAATGTGCGCGCAGTCGTTCGCCATCCCAGCCAGATCCACGTGGCAGAAAGGCAATGGTGACAGGTCACCGGGTATCTAAGTTCTCTTATGCTAGTTTGTTTTATGTTTAATCATGTTGTTGTTACATGTAAACTCGAACTATGGCCATCTGTCCTGGTTTCCTTCGGGCAGGACAGAGGGAAAAATAGTTTTAGCTTATCCTCCTAGACTCATTTCACTCCAAACTATGCTGATTTCCGGTAAAACGACAACATTTTTCGTGGCTCAGGACGACCATATCTCTGTGTATTTTGTCAATGTTTCTCTGTTAACTTAATATAGCAGGTACTATCTTTTTTACTTTAAAAATAAAAAATAAATAAATAAATAAAAATTATGATCATTAATTAATGGGTTGTTATACATGGACATATCAAGTATGTTTAGAACACAATTTTACACAAATAACTTGGACATAAAACAAAGGTTTTTATTTTAAGTTCATTGGGGTTATAATACAAAACCTAGGGCATCCATGTTATATAAATTTAGTGTGAAATTTTTAATCACATGCAAATTGAGATAGGTCAATATTTTTAATATGATTTTTCCTTAGAATAGGCTTAAAAAGATATGATGGATTTATGTTACATTTAGAATTAGTTTAAAGATTTCAATGAATTTATGTTTTGGAGTCAATAATATTCAAAATACTAAGTACGCCTCGCATTTCCTATTTTCTTTCCGTAATTTAATTTTTTCATATAAACACTTAAAATGCACAATACTTGCTAAGGTTTTGCAAATGGGGTAGCAAGCTAAGTGGGCTTGATTGTGGGAAAAACTCCACAGTTAAGCGCGCTTGAGCCAGAGGCGTCTTGGGATGGGTGACCACCTGGGAAGTCCTGGTTATCGGGTGCAAGCCCCGTAAGTGATGATTGATGCTATGCGATTCATTTCGTTGGTTTCAATTCCATTTCTTCACCCCTGTGAGCATCACCCGATGCAATGAGTGCTAAGTGGACTATTCAAATCATGAGAATTATTAGTCAATTGCGACTAATACTCATGAATATGGGTCATATATTAATGACTTACACTACGCAGTTAATCCCGAAAATAATATCTAAATTTACCTTTGTTTATAGTTTTATGTTGTTAGTCGTTGCCCACGTGGACTATAGTATTCATTCAATCCTATTATTCATTTGCAACATAAACAAAAGAAAAAAAAAGTTATATAGCAATTGTTTGATCGTATTAATCTATGCTTACTTGAACCTTCATGTATTAATCTATGCTTACTTGAACCTTTTGACTAAGTTTTGCAAAGGTTCTAATGAAAATGAGTATTACTTTTAAAATAAAATAAAATAAGGTTGTTGTTATGATTAATTGTATTAATTTATGCTTATTTTTTCAGAAAAAAATTTGCTCAATTATATTATCAAAATAATTTTTTTATCTACATAGAGATTTCATCACAAAAACTGTCACATCAAGTGAGTCATCATAGACTTGCAAAAATAGTAAAATATAAGAGTTTAGAATTCGTCCTCTGCACTATGCAAAAGGTAGACCACATAGCAAAAATAATCTAGACTTTTCTAGTTTGCTGACTAGAAGTAATTACTAATCCATAACATGACCAAAAAAAAAATGGTTTTATGCCACCAAAACTGTATTAATGAAAACAGGAAAAAACTAATGGACTCTAATCTGTCTTCTAGGACCTTCCACTCCATCTATCCATAGATGGTAGAACACATAGTCCTCCTTCTCTTCCAAAGCCTTCTTGGAAAGGTTGTCTGATTTGACATTAAAGATCCTATAAATATGCTGAAAATTTAAGGATCTAACATTCTTTGATAGATTTATGGTTCTCTTTTTCCAACCTTCCAAAGCTGGGACCTGAAGTTTTCCTTTATCGAGAAGCCAATCGATGATAACTTTTGATTCCCCCATAATGTGAATCCCAGTAATATCTAAAAAATGTGCAAGAAACATAGTTGCCCAAGCCCCAAGAAGCTCTACTTTTGTATTTGTACATCTGCCACCATTTAGTGTCCACTTTATAACTGTTGTATCCAAAGTTCTTATAACCCCACCTGCTCTGCATTGACTTCCATCCATCTTAGTTGCACCATCAAACCATGCTAGTACAGCTCTGCTTTCCTGTGTAATCATACAAGCCCTAGGAAGTATGAATTTCTGTGCATATGCAGTAAACCCTATTTGTGATTTAGTTTTCCATACAATCGCCAGAGAAGAAGGTTTATGGTCTTCAAAGATAGATTTATTGCGCTCATTCCAGATGTTCCAGCAAAAGAGTGCAGAGGTCTGTGATGGAGTCGACATCTCCTCATGCCAATTTTTCAAACATTACGACAACAAAATTCCCTTCCAACAGTCCATTAGCTTCATATCTTTAATCAAGTGTGCCCAGGAAGTTTTGGAAAAAATACAGTGAATGAAAAGATGTGATATGGTTTATGTATCAGACTTGCACAAAGGACAATGGCTCGGACCTTCCCAGCCCCTTTTTTGAAGGGAGTCCCAAGTTAGAATTTTTCCTTCTAACGCAAGCCAAATAAAGACTTCTATTTTAAGAGGCATCTTCCATTGCCAGATAGATCTCCTCCAAGACTCGACTTTATTCAGATTTTTGGTTTTTATGATGTTCAAATAAAAACAAATTATTGTTGGTAGGCTAGACTCATCACCAACGGACCACATAAGCTTATCATTTTCTGCACTTAAGAAAGCGCCTGGTTTTATAAGGTTTGATCTATAATGATCCCATTCCATACCTGCAATTCCAGTAAGGCCAAGATCGTTGTTGTTCTTCTAGTTCGTTTCTGGAGCCTGATTTTCTGAGCTAATAAAAACTTGATCAAGGGTCTTAATGTTCCAATTATCAAGTACAGTTTGCAATTCTCTCGAGAAGAAAGAAGAATCCCCCATCCCTAGTATGTGATCCTTTCCTAAAGAAATGTTTTTACCATTACCCGGATTCCAATACAAACCATGTGTAATAAGATGGATAATTTTAATCATACCACTCCAGATTCGTGAAGCTCCAGAAGTTTGGAAAGTGGTTGATCTGAGCTAGGTATCCACTGATTTGTTCTTTAAATATTTGCCTCGGAGGACCCTATGCCATATACCATTCCCATTTAATACTCTCCAGAAAGTATTAGCAGAAAGTAATCTATGCGTACTTGAACCTACATGACCCTTTGACTAAGTTTTGCAAAGGTTCTAATTAAAATGAGTATTAATTTTAAAATAAAATAAGGCTATGTGGTAGCGAATACTTGCGGATGTAGCATTAACAAACATTGATTTATCATGTGGTTTGCAAGTCATTAAAAATAGAATTGGATTAATTATGTGGCTTGAGTCACTGGAAATCTAGTTGGATTAATTTCTAATTTTACTTTATATTATGCTAATCTTGTGGTGAATTCAGTTATAATATATAGTGAATGTTGTGGTGAATTCATATTTATATGCTACAACATAATAAATATTGCATTCATACACGATGTTTTTATAATAAATTTTGTTTTAACTAAATTTATTTTATACTATGTAGTTAAGGTTGTGGTTAACAAACAATGAAATATCAAAGCTTCTTCACTCTCGAAACAATGAAATATCAAAGCTTCTTCAATGTCGAAGTAGCATTAACAAACATGCATTCTATTATGAAATATCAAAGCTTCTTTAGACAAGGGTACATGGTAATAACTATTGAAGTAGCTTTAACAAACACACAACTATTATGTGGTTTGAAAGACACTGGAAATCAAATTGTAAATATAATAACTTATGGTTTGGTTTGAGCAGCATTAGTGGAATCAAATTACAAATATAATAATCCAATTCTAATAACCCAATTCAAGAGTAGGTACAGTTTGTGGTTTGATCAACATAAGTCAAATTTACAAATTTATAAGATCATAATTAAGATGGCTTGAAGACAGGAAGGATGGAAATTGCATTGTGTAAGCCATCCCTAGAATCCTAACATGCCATTGTGTCTTAAGCAAAGTTATATGATGGTATATCAACTCTTTGTGACACACTTTTTTTTCTCATTAAAAAAATTGATTAAAAAACTTTAGAGTCCTCATCCATAAATTTCTAGAGGTCTACATGGATTATTAGACTATGTACGGCCTACTCAAGGCTCACCTAGGCCTGCTGAGACTAATGTTTGACCGATGCTGGAAAATCCAAATATCCCAAGCCCGACAATCGTTATCACTTTCATTTATTTATTCTTTGAAGCTTCAAGGCATAGGTATGGACCAACTGGAATCACCGAAACGTAATTGTATAATTGTACGAACGAGACCTACCTACTGCTTTTTATCCTACTACTTTTTATTATAGGAGTAAGCTAAACGTTCTGCCTTTAGTACCTTGGTAGGTGTTACGACGTAGATTTCCCTTTTTAAGATTATCGAGACATATTTCTCTCATCTTCTCTTCTCTGAGCCAAGACCTTCTCTTCTCTGAGCCAAGACCTACCTACTGATTTTTATTATACCTTCTCTTCTCTGAGCCAAGACCTACCTATTGTTTTTTATTATAGGAGTAAGCTAAACGTTCTACCTTTTTTATTATAGCCAAGACCTACCTACTACTTTTTATTATAGGAGTAAGCTAAACGTTCTACCTTTTTTATTATAGGAGTAAGCTAAACGTTCTACCTTTCGGGTTTGCGTAGAACCTTTTGGGTTTGGGTTTGCGTCTTAGAACGTCACATCTCCGGAAAACCCAAAAGGTCGGCAAACTAGTAGGTCCCAAATGTCCGTTAGCAAATCTTGCTCCGTTAACACTATGTTTTCTAGCTTATGTCGTGCAACACAGCCAATGTCAAAGACAAGAATCTTTGAATGCTAAATGTCACTCAGCCAGTGGAATGCATTGGGATGATCCCGCAAAGACGGAGATAAACCCATGTTTATATTAAAATACAACGTTTCAAGTTGTTTCTCATAAACACTACACATCAACAATATGGATTAACCAAATCACCAAAAAATTAAAGCACTCTTTGTTGCTATTCTCCTTGTAATTAAACCAAATCCTATGATCTATTTGTTCCATGGATCAAGAGGCAATGTAGTCGAGAGATCCAAATCTGATAATGAAAAAGTGAGAGACAAGTAATTTTCATTAAATTGGGAAATTGACAGTAGCAATTGGCTTTCAACTCCTTTTACATGGTTCCAAGTATTATAAAGAGACAATGGACATCCATGGTCGAAAAATGCAGTGGGAGGCAAACCTAGGACCCATTTGGCGTGAATAAATCTAGACATTTGATGTACACTTGGTTTAAAAATTCTCTATTATAGATATGATGCCTTGGATGCTCCCAAGATGGTATGCCAAACACCAAAGAGTAGGAATAAAGAGGTAAGCTTAAGACCGACTGTTGTGAGGGTCTTATTCTCCACAGTGCACTGTCGAGACCCCTAATCAATGTTTCTTTTTCAAGATACGAGTCAGTCTATTGGATTCAAATGCTTGTACATAAATACCCTCAAAAGGACTATACTCTTGTACCAAAGCTTCGAATTGGACTTTTTCTTGGGTAGAAAGAGATAAATAGGACATTTCATAACATTGTTGAGTGGCAGAAAAAGCTCGGCACATAGTGTGATGAAATTGAGTGTTTGAATGTGATAACTAAATATTTGAAAACCAAACACACTGCAAATATAGAACAGTGATTGCAAAAAATGAAAAAACTTAAAGAGCACAAAACTTATCCCACAAAAATAGGAAGGAAAGGGGTCGACCAACTATTGGACCTTCACATCGGCCAAACCCTCTCGTAATATTAGAGTTACAGTTTGGGATTTCTCAAGGTCCCAAAATACTATTTTACTCCCTCAAATTTGATACAATGAAGGGCTAAGTTATCTCTTAAAGGTATCGAGCCATGAACGGTTCTATTTCTTATTGTGTTATCGATCCTAGCCACTATAAAAATATGCTTTCCTTGTCTATTATAGAGAGACTAGGATGACCTACCCCCTACCCCGCTACTACATAGTGAGTGAGAATACAGAGAGTTGGCTTGGGTCGATCTATCCATTGTGAAGTATGACAATGGTGGTGGTTGGTGACAATGTGAATCCATGTGTCACTGTGAAAGTCATGTGGCACGTAAACTTCCATAGATGTGTCTTATATGTACATGCACAACGAACATAGGGGGAGGAGCATGATCGGAGCATGATTATTTGTGGATGAAATGGTTGACTGCAGGAATTAAATTTTCCACTAATGTTGGCAGGAGGAGGCATTAAATAATAGTTGAATGTGTGGTTTTGTTCCAAATATTACATCGCCCGTGGTAGAATAAGAGATGAAATTCATTATCCAATAACATTTCAAAAAAAACCAATTATAAATAATTTAGAAAATATTTTTTTTTCAAACTTTGCTTAAAATGCAAATATTCAGGTCAGTCAACATGACTTAATAGCAGTTCAATGCCATATTGAACACTATATACACTGCCTATCGGCAAGTATAATAAGGTTTTTGTTATGTGATTGGTCTTAGAGGTTGTACAAGACAAAAACCCTTTACTTGTCAAACATCCGAAGTAAAAAAAAAAAACTAAAAATAGTGAAAATGAAAACATCATTTAGATGATGTTAACATGGTGGTGTCAAGTTACCAACGAGGTGAAAATGGTCTCTGCTCTGATGGCCAATCTAGGGTTTACTGCTCTAACGCCCAAATGGAAGCCGCGATGGCGATCTTAGGAGGAGGGGATTTGCCTCCCCTACCTCCTCCCTCAACCTACCCCCCGCAGCTCTGCCCATCTTTGTTAAGAAACTGGATTCGATCCTAGAAATCGATCTACCCTCGGAACAACCTATGCGGGTTGTCGTCTCTCTGTCTGATCGTGGTTTGGTGGGTCAATTCATGGGCTTATGGCCATCAACCAAATCTACTAATAATTGGATTCAAAGGAACTGGCTACCGTTGATCCAGAACAACGTCACATGTTATGCGGTGGGAAGAGGGTTCTACATCTTCGAATTCATCTCAATGGATGACAGAGATCTAATCTTCAGGAAAAACCCATATTTTATGGGAACGCAAAGACTTTATTTGAACCGATGGACACCATACTTTGACCCTGCGGTGGAAGTGCCCAAGGAAGTTCCAGTCTAGGTGCACCTACCCAATCTCTCGATCCATTGTTGGAACCCTATCTCACTCCAAACAATTGGAAATGGGCTTGGGAAATATATTGACAGAGTTGACTCCAAAGATCAATACTCAAAGAAACTATCCAAAAAATATTGTTCAAGAGAAAGAAGAAGGGGAAGGATGGCATCAGTCCCAAAAGGGGAAAACAACATCCAAATCTAAAGAAAAACGAAATGCAAATGCAACTGCAGCACTGCCCAAGGAGAAGGAAGTTCAGACAAGGGCACCCTCATTAGGAAACAGTTTCGTTGTGTTAAGAGAGAAAGAACAACCAGAGAAAGCACCAGGCGATGAACCAAAGGAGGCCCCTCCCAATGAAACAGAAACACAAGAAAAGACCTCCCCAGGATCACAAGAGAAACCAACGGATCAACCAGGTCTTGAAAGGAACGAAGGGAAGGGGAAGGTCGGTGCAGAACAAGAAGAAAAACCAGACATGGAATCAGGAGAGGTGTCCACCGATAGCGACTCCACGGATGTAAGTGGTTCCATTGTCACACCCAAAAAAGCTGGCAGTGGAAGGAAATCCAAAAAAGAAGAAAGGGAAAAGGAAACTTACAAAGATGTCCTCAGTGGCTCGCAGCCAACAATCAAGCAGTTGATCAATGTAAGAATGAAAAGAAAGCATGTTAAGGCTCATAAAGGAGCCAATACCCCCCCCCGCAAATAAATCATGAAACTAACCTCCTGGAATTGTAGGGGTTTCGGTAGCAGAATAAAGGAAGAAGCCCTCAAATATTTAATAAGAATGTCAAACCCCGAGATCCTTCTAATCTAGGAGACAAATATGGAGGAACAAGACTTCCTCCAAGCAAGAAAAGTCATTTGGGAAAAAGGCCAAGGAATAGCAGTTAGTGCAAGAGGTGCCTCAGGAGGTCTTGGAACCTTCTAGGACACCTTGAAATATGATCTAATCTCATCCGAAGCATGCATGCATTGGGTTTTCACTAGCCTGTTACACAAAGAGACGGACCGACTGGTAAGTCTTTTCAATCTTTATGTCTTGATCTTATTTTCGGAAAAAAGAAACTGTTGGGAGTTGATTAAAGAATTCCTAAACTCAAATGACCTGGAAAATATCATTATTGGGGGGGATCTCAATGTAACCCTTTCCGCGGAAGAGAAAAAAGGTCGGTCCATTGTGAGAGACCCCGCTA
>SNQJ01S0067745.1:108515-133614 GCA_010110895.2 Picea sitchensis | reverse complement strand
GAATAGTAGCTACAGAAAATTTATTGTTCAGAAAATTGAAGAAGTGAACTTACTGTTGTTAATTATGAACATGCATATGCATAGAATGATGAGTCATTCTATTTGGTTAAATTGGTTGGTAATTGTGATTGAATTGCTAGGTACAGGCAATTCTAAGATCATTGCATAAGGTGATGTACATGTTGAAGTATGATATACAAAAAACACTAACAATTTGTTGGTTGTATGCAATATATAATCATTGCAGGAAAACTGGTAATTAGCATGGTGCTTGTTGAAAGCCATAAGGAAAATTACATCCTATTATTGCAACATCAATGAAAAATTATGAAATAGGATTTCATATTTTGGGAAAAAGTCGAATTCCTTATGAAATTAATTGGATTTCTAAAATGGAATTTGTATAATGCTCTCTCATGATAATTGCATGTGTATGATGCAGGTGAGATGATAATGATTAAAGTCAGAACTTCTAGAGCCACGGTCCTCTGAGCCTTCCTGTCCGGTCTGTACTAGGGCCCTAGAAGGGAGGTTGAGTAGTCGATGAACTGTTGGATAGTGAAGATGCATACTACCTTGGGTTGTACAGGCATGTGGGGAAGAGAGACCGTTGATCGGAGTGTTGGTGAGGTTTGGTACCTTGTCCTAGACTATGTTGATATTGATTGTGGTTCGTGGTTATCTTGGGAAGCCATTGTCATGATGAAGTCATATCCCATGCTTGGGCATGATATGTTACTGATAGTTTATCAGCAGTGAGATAAAAGGATGGATGAAACGCCATGGATCTACAGCCAGTTGTTGCTTCAAAGAAGTTAATTGAAGCATGTAATAAAGGAAAATGAGTTGAATTATTTCTTGAAGTGGCTCTATAGAATAAAGAAATTGACTTCAAGTTGTAGTATAAGTGCCAGAATTGGTGACGAAAAGTAGAGCACCAGATGGGTTACAATCTTTCAGTAGCTAAATCTTGGAGATTTTAAAGAATTTGAATGGTACATGGTATATAATGCACTGACGATTTTTAAAAATTTTGTTGTATATGTATACATGATGCACTGAGGATAGTGCATAAATAAGGGGAGGGGATTGTAATATCCCTAGGTAGAACCCCAACTGTAAATGTAATAATGTAGTTAAGCTGGTGATTTTTTTGATATATTTTTACATTCATCTTTCATGGCATAGTGCACGTAGGTACTACACAGTAAAAATGATGAAATGAGCACATTCTAGGATACCGCATGCAGCATCTTAAGTGCATGCGATGTTGAGGCTAGGGAGCCTCTATGTATATGTTGTGTTTTATAGGCTGGTGAACCAGTTATTATAAGATAAGATGCTTATGTTTTGAATTAGGCTAGAGAGCCTAGATGCTAAAGGCCAGTGCACCTATTTTTGTATATGTCTCATGATTAATATAAAATACATCGTTGTGCGTAGACCAACCACGAGAAAAGAGATGGGGGGCTAAACTCCACTAGTTAGGGAAAGGGAGGGTTTAAGTTAAGGAAAGGGGATAAAATATGGAGCTTGAGCCAAAAAAGGAATATTATATTAATATTTCTTAAATCATAAAGTATGGATAATTATTTTATCCTAAGTTCTAAAGTTGGGGACAGGTGGGCCAAAGTAGCTCCCAACATGGCAAGTGTCAAGTTGGGGACATGCATACATATTGTGGGGACTTAGTTCATTTTCACCCCTCTTCATGATTCTTACCATCATATTTTCCATGATTCAGCCATGATTTCCATGACCATTTTCACTCATGTAGTTAGTTATCCTCAGACATTCATTCCATTGTATTTGAACCTATATCCATAGCCATTTTGTGTTGTTGTAGCTGGTTAGTTGGGGAATGGAACTGAAGAAGTAGGTTGTCAGGCCCGTGGGAATGAAGAAGCAAGTTGTCAAGCTTGTGAGTAATTTCTCTTTGGGCAAGAGAATTGTTGGGAGGTGACTTCCTGAAGGTGTTGAACTATAGCTACAAGGCTCTAAGAATTCCTGTCCATCCTGTTGCTGAAGCCCTGGAAGGGAATTGGGGTAGATGAGGGATTTTTTAGCAGAGAAGGGGCACACTTCCTTGCTTGGGACAGACATGTGGGGAATTAGAGATTGTAGGCTGTTAGTTTGAGTAGGCACCTGTGATGGAGTCTTTCTTGTTTCCCATGAGCCATTAGCCTGGTTAGGAACCCTTACCCTGGTGGATTTTAGTCCCATCTCGGGGGTGACCCACTGTTGAGAGTGATGAACATTGTGGTCTAAGGCTGAGAGGTTCATGGAAGGTCTGCACGTAGTTGGTGACATTCTGACCAAGATAAGTGTCAACTGTGTGATAAATTTACATGTTGCATTGTTATTTATGTGCATATTTTTTATGAGTTATCATATGTGCGATTATAACTGTGTTTATTTTTATGGGTATTGCCTGTATATGCTGCCTGTATATGTTTACTATTATTTCAATGTGAATCTGTGCAATTACATAATGTATTTTTCTGTTTATGTTTTATATATAAAGCTTATGCAAGAGTTTTGTGCGTGGATATGTTTTAATCGCATGTAGATAGAAAATTGTATGTGACAGCTCATTTTGGATGTTGAGTATGTTACAGCATGTTCCGCATAGAGAACAAAAGTGTTCTCTAGTGTAGTATGGCCCGGCATGGATGGTCAGGGATGTTACAAAACGGTTTCATAGCTACGTAAAGTGTCTGAGTAGTGGCATGGCCCGACCTGTTAGTGGCTAGGGCTGTTACAACTACAACTCTTGGAATACCTTGAATATTTCTTTGCTTCCCTTCCTCATCAAGACATGTGATTGTCTTGTTATAACAGTCTAGGGAAACATGGTGTTTCTCTAACCAATCCATGTCAATTAGACAATCATATGAACCCAACGGTATGATTTTTACATCTACCTTTGTTCTAAGTCCATTCATGTCTATCGAACAATATTTAACCAACTCATTGATTTTCCTCTTATCCCTCGTGGGTAACTGAACTAACCAAGATTTCTTATGCCTACTCCTTTGCAAGTGAAATATTTCAACAATGTTAGCATTTATGTAACTATGGCTAGCTACAAAATCAATAAAAATTGTTATAGGTTGGTTGCCAATCTTACCTTCCACTTCAATCATGGGGATTAATATTCAACTTGCTTGTTGTACAAGGATGTATAAATCCTTGGCATGCTTCCTGCCATGTCTTCCACTGTTTTGCCCTCTTGAATGTTGTGTAAATTCCTCATTCTTTCTCCTTTGTGAGGGAAGTCCCTATATAAACGATTTCCTTCACATCCCCAACATTGTATAGGTTGTTGCCTTGGCCTTTTCTCCAATGAATATGCATTATTGTGAACATTTTGGGTTTACTGAACTTGTTGATTTTCTTGGGATTTATTCTTGAAAAAGTGTGGCTTAACACCTTTCTTTCTTTGATCCTTTTTCCCTTTGATCTTGTCATTCCAATCCTTTTGGAACACTGACCTTCCTTTGCTTCGCTCATAAATATGCCTTTCTCTCCTTATGGTTTCCTCCAAAGTCTTAGGGTTATCATATTGAATCTTGTCACCATAGAAGAAGGGTAACCCACTTAGAAACCTTTGGATTTTGACCTTCTCATATTTGATGTAGTCAACATGCTTCAACAATTCAAAGAATCTTTTATCATATTCCTCCATTTTCATGGTTCCCAACTTGAGATCAAATAAATATTTCATCTTTCTTTCATATTAATTCTCAAACAAATATTTATCTTGGAAATATCCTTTGAAATTACTCCATGAGATCTTATTCTCATCAAGGTTCTTGGCTTGCTTAAGTTGATCCCACCAAACAACTGTCTTTCCTTGCAAGTGGTAAGTTGCAATTATAGCTTCTACCTTGGAGGGGTAATCATGCAATTGGAAATATTTCTTCATTTTCAATAGCCAAGCCTCAACCTATTCTAATTTCCAATGCTCACCATTAAAAGTAGGTGACTTGATCTTCCTGAGTTCGCCTTGCAAGATGTATTCCTCTAGCCTTCTTATTTTCCTTCGAACAAGAGAAACACTTGGGTTTCTCCCTTGCCCTGAACTTGCTCATGTTCTTCTAGTGTATTGTCTTGGATAACGATGGTGTCTTCTCATGCTCCTCGGTTGCCTATCATTTTAATGATCATCCCTTTTTCTATGGGATCTTAATGCTGACACTTGCCTAGAACTAGCTTCTTGCTTGGTGCTATCTTATGCAACAAGTTTAAGCTATGAAGTATCTCTTATTTATCTTTCATAATCCTTTCATTACCATTTCTATAGCTCTGTACTTCTTTATGCAGGCTTCTCATAGTGACATGATCATGTCTATATCTTCTTCCATTTGACTATGTCTCAACATTCCCCATGTTGACATGTAGACATCTAATCTCTTCATCATGGTCGTAATATCCCCCAACATATTCCATAAATCTAGTCCTCATAGAAGAGATAAACTTGTTTTTATGTACCTCTAATTCTGCAAGAAATGTCCATGTAATAATTATTGTTAGAAACATGCATAATATAAAACGTTCCATCCATTAGAATATAGGTTATTTATTCATCAATTTATGAAGGACATATTGCACCAATTCAAAATTATAGATTGACAAATGTCTTCTACTCTTTAATACATTTCCAATGACTATTCATTTACTCAAATCTAAGCTCCAAGATGAGATTTACAGTTTAGAGAATTTTAGGTTGTTTTACCCAATTTATCCCTGCATGCTACATATGTCTTATTTCTCTTATTTCACATTTAGGTACCCATAACCAAAATTTGACTTCACTAATGGCTTCTATGGGTCATAAGATTCCCATCAACTACTCCTATGCCCCAAACAGACTTATGAGCATGGAGTTATGCCTTCTGGAAGTAAAATTGGTGCCAAAATTTTACCCTCGTTGTTTTGGTTGTAACTTTCTTATATGAGCTATGTTTTGTAAACCATTTAGCTCACTGGATATCTTTTTCCGAGTTATTTTATTTGAGTTGTAGGGTACACTTTGTTCTTGTGGGTTTTTATTGGTTAAAAACGTCATTTAGTCCATCAAAAATGCCTTGCAAGTTAATGACCTTCAAATACCACAAAAATTGCATAAAATTGATTGTTTTACTGTGTTAACATCCTTGTAAATCTTACCCATTGATCTCAAATCAAGAGAAGCATCAACCATTGATATTAATCTAACGACCATCGACGATGGGTATCCCCCCTTGGGCTCGCATAGCATTTTTCCCAAATTGTTGATTTGATTATCGGTTGTCGTTCCATTTCCTCGACACCCAATTTGCACACATCTCTAAACCTCCCAACTTGATCATCAACCATCGATCGTCAGTGATATTTATTGGTTGACGAACACTTCTGAAATTTGGTCGGTGCTCGACCGTCGACTTTTAGATGATCCTTGGTTGATGTGGCAATTGTTGGTGTGCCATGACTTGTGGATGTCAATGTGGCATGACACGTCATTTTGAGGTGTTAACTTGGCTAATGTGGCATGACACATGGATGATGGCATGGCATGCCACATGGAATATGATGTCATTATCCTATTTTATTCATCGACCATTGGTTGATTCTCTTAGACGACCTAGACAACTCACCAAATCGATCGATGCATGAAAACTATCTAATTGACCATCGACAATTTGTCTTGCCCATTTGAAACACTTCAGTGGATTCTGCAAACCCTCAATCATCGACCATCGAAATTCAAATATGTCTTATGGTCAAACCAACTCTTCACCCAAATTTGTTGATTCAACCATCGGCCATCGACAAACTCTGCTAGCAATCTTCATCACTTAGAAATTTTTCGACCAAAAATCTAGCTGATCTAGACCGTTGATCTATTACTAAAAAATGATTGTGGTCATTGATCATATCAACTTTTCCAAACTCTCTCGATGCACATCCATCATCCTTCAACCATCGACATTTTCTCTTAGCGAATTTCCAACACTTCGTCAAACTCATCAACCTGACCATCATCCATCGACAGATTTTGTTGTTGAACCTCACACTTAGAAAATTTTGACAAAAACCCAGGTGAATCTGGGTCATTGATCTGATTTATTTTCTAAATAGAAGAAAATGAATCTTGTACATTGATTCTCTCAACCATCCAAATGACCGATACCTTATAAATTTTTAAATTTATTTAAGTGAATCTCTATCATCGATCTCAATATCGAACATGATCTCGGTTGTCGATTCACTAAACTCTGTAAATCACTATAGACATCCATTAAAACTCAAATTTCAACCATTCCATGTAGAATTCAACCTTGTAACTTTGTCGCTTGGCTCCATGGAACCTCCTAAACAGTCTGGAGTCATTTAAACTTGGATTCCACTCACAAAATTGGAGATTTTTCTATTTTCTTTTGTTTTTCCCCAATCCATCACAGACAACATATACAATAGTGAATTTCACCAATTCACACCCATCTTGGCCCATACAAGCTCATTGTTTGAACCATACACTCTGATATCATAATGTAACATCCCCCAGCTCCACTAAGGAACACTATGGTGCGAAATACTCATAAATACAATTTTTTTGCTTACTAATTTAATTTATTTATAGTTAACTAATTTCTTGTAGCTTTCAACTACGACTTAAAAAAGATTTAGCTACTATATATAACCATAAAATAGGTGCATCTACAACATGTCAAAATAACATGAATGTAGCTTAATAATTCACACATCAACATATAAATCATTCTCGAACACACAAAGTTCATGCACAATAAATAAACTCATGAAATAACACAACAACAATATAAAACACTTATATTTTAACAATGGTTGTGCAGCCAACTACTTGGGACATACATTCCACCCAACCATAGACTCACTATTCTAAATCTCAACATCCATACACCTCTGAGCTGAGTCTAGAAATCCACAAAAGAGGGTGGTCTCTCACAATCCACTCACATCTCAACAAACTCACATTGACCCATTTATATCTTCCTACAACTATATCGATTTTCCACCAGCTCTCTTCCACTTGACCTACCCAACCCAAGGAGTGTACCCCTTCACAGATCTCAAGCCCTTGAAAATCCCATTCATTTATTGGGGTCTTTTTGGAACTGCTATCTAGGAATCTCTCAACTGGGAACTCAATGGAACTTGTTGCTAGGAAAACTACCAACAAACCAACAACAAACATTTGTTGTTTTAGTGCAAATCACATCGAACTTCACTCTTCAGGATTGACAACCTATCTCTTTAGTTTCTAGATCCAAAACACTCCAAATATGCTCTAGATTTCTCTAAACTTTCTCTCCATGGCTGCACCAGCTCCAATCTCTCTTCCCCCTTCTTTACTTTCTCTTCATGCAGAAAACATCCATGTATAAAATTGTTTCCCCCAACCCATACGAATTTCCTCTCTTTCTCTTTCCTTTCTTGACTCACATTCTTCCCCAAGATGATTGTACTCAACCCCCATGTTCCCAATAACTTTGGGATGTGACCAATCACACCCACCCTCTTACATGCATTCAATGATTGGATTTGGGACCACTCAATCATAAATTGGAAGGTTCATATACAATTAGCAAATTTATGAAAATGGAATGAATTAAAATACATGATTAATTCCCCATTTGGACCCCTATTGGCCATTATCCTAGACACACCCCCCTCTCATGGATTAATTCATCCCCTACCTCTTGTCTGTGTCCCCTTAGCAGTTGGAATCACATTTTATTATTAAAACTTATAAATACAATTGCATATTCATTTATTTGGCCATAGCCACAAATTATATCTACATAAGAATTAATTAAACTAGTGATTATAGTGGGGATGTTACACAAATATAACCACTTGACCCATGCCTTTTATTTATTGGACACATAGTTACGTAAATACCCCTCGGGCCATTTGTTCATAATTTCTATCTAACCATCTATCTGGGGGACAGTAACTAGTGCTAGGAGTCAACTCTGTGCTAGCCAACCTGAACATCTCCTGTCGAAATGCGCTAACGAAATTGTTGTCTATATCATCGATAATGTACTTCGACAACCCATGGAGTATGAATACCTCCCTGAAGAAAAACTCTACTACCCATGTCACCTTGTATTATGAAGAAATGTGCGAACTTGGTCAACTGATTGACCACGACATATATGTAGTCTCTGACCTGTACCTTTGGTAGATCTATGATGAAATCCATGGACACATTTTCCCACTTCTGCTCTGATATGGGTAAGGGATATAATATCCCTGCAGGATGAGTCTTCTCTTACTTGTGTTTTTTACAAGTCATACACTCCCTCACATGTCTCAATACATCATCTTTGAGGCCCATTCAATAGAACCTCTCCTTGATCTTCCTATAAGTTTTAAAGTACCCAAAATGGCCTACCAGAGGTGTATCATGCATAGCCCTCATAATCTTCTCCTTCAATGTAGACTCAGGGACTAAGTATATGTGGACCTTGTAGTAGATGATGCAATCCACTACTTTCTACTTGTCATCTTGTATGTTGTGATCCATCAACTCAGAAGCAAATTTATTCTTAGAATACTCTACAAAGAGATGAGATTTCTAGTAAGATAAACTCTCTGCAAGTGAACATATCTCAGGTGTTCTAGAAAGAGTATCAACAATCACATTTTTCATCGCATTCATATTCTCAATGTCAAATTCATACACCTACAATTTGTTGACCCATTGTTTTTTCCTTTCTTTAAGTCCTTTTACCCCAAGAAGTGTCTCAAACTATTGTGGCCAATCTTAACCATAAATTTACCACCCACCAAGTATTGTCTGAATTTCACCAAGGCATGCATGATGGTGATCATATCCTTATCATATATGGAATAAATTCTCTTTTAATTGGTGATTTTCATGCTCTCATATGCTATCTGAAGTCCATTTTACATAAAAATTTCTCCTATGCCCTCACCTGACGCGTCACACTCAAGCACAAAGGGTTAAGTGAAATTAGGAAGTGCTTAAATTAGACAAGTTCTCATCACTTCCTTCATATTTTTGAATGTCTTATGGGACTCTTATGTGCACCTGAATGCCCCTATTATAGAAAGATTTACCTCACCATTTCTATCTTGCACAGAGGGCCTTTTTCCATTTCCCTATGCAAACTTGTCATCCCTTTTTGATGAATCCAGAGCCAAAATTATACATTTTTCCAAATATATGCTCCCTATCAGCTATGCAAGATGCGTATACGCTGGTTGCTCCACTACAGCTTGTGTACATCAGGATTTGTGCCAGAAAATACAAAAATGAGGTCGGGTTTCCATGTCACAATGGAAGATCTCTGATCCTTGGCCTTCCACATATTGAAAACGTCCCGACTCGGCCCTTCAGTTGCATTCTGAAGGCTATAAAAGCACAATTTCTAGCTATTGAAAAGGAGGAGAAAGCATTCAAATTTGAGATCAAAGTTACTTTGGAGAAATTACTTCATATTGAATCTACATTCCTTTATCCCTCAAGTCTAAACACAATGTTTAGCCCCCAAGCTCTTTCCCTATTGTTGAGAGAACCTCATTGACTCTCTCTTATGATCTTTCCTTTGGTGGAGGATTGAAGTGGTGGAGGCCCAGTTGGAAGGAACTCGGTTTCTTGGTTTTGAACCGTACCGACACAGAAGTCTGNCCCTATTGTTGAGAGAACCTCATTGACTCTCTCTTATGATCTTTCCTTTGGTGGAGGATTGAAGTGGTGGAGGCCCAGTTGGAAGGAACTCGGTTTCTTGGTTTTGAACCGTACCGACACAGAAGTCTGTAATGTTGTCACTTTTGCTGATCAATTATTAATAGAAATACTCATTTCCCATCCTATTGGTATATTGCAAATGTGTGATTATTATCCATGGGCATGTTTGTAATGTTTATTGATGGATTATACAATCTAATGTGTTAACCCCTTTATATCATCACTATATACTTTCTCTACTTGTTTGTTAAGAAATTATTCTAGGTATAAAGTGTTGGGTCGAAGTGCTCAACGGTGGAACATCATCAAATGTTGGATTGAGGTAGGCCTCTTTCTTATCTTACACATTAGTTCATATAGCATATGCTGGAATTGAGTTGATTTCTGTAGTCATACCCATCTATTGTGGTCTACCCTTGGCCATAGAGAGTTTTTCCCTCGTAACAGAAATGGAAAATCCACTAGGGATAGATCTTCCTTCTAAGGGTTGAAGTACTTTTCCTTCCTGCATTGCTCTTTTTCCTTTGTGTTTCTTGTCATATCACTGCTTGATAAAAAAAATTCACTCTGGTTCTGAGTTTTCAACCTTCTTGCCTTTGCTTGGCCTTGTTTTAAAGCATATACGCTCCTTTTTCCCAGGCAGTCACGTATACCCACTTGTTGTCTCACTGCAGGATGCATATATACGCCATGTTCTCCTGAACAGTCTTGTATACCACATCCCTTTGCTTGTTTTATTGGTTTAGTGATTGTTGGGTGAGTTTTGAGGATTGTTGAGCCTTCTTAGGCCTCTGTAGTGCCTGTTGAGTTTCTCTAGGTTGACAGGAAACCTGTTGGGAGTTGAATTTTTGGGCATAGTCTTTCTCTTTGTTTTCATCCTTGTTGTCCTTGAACCCAGGGCTATTTGCTTGGTTTCTTGGTATTCTGCTTGAATTATTCCATTTATACACAGTAGAATTTATATATCAGGTTGCTTTACAGTCCATGCATTTTCTCTTTAATATATTGAAAATACAAAAACAAATAGGCATTTTTCATTGGTTAACATTTTTGTCTTTGAGCCTTTATCATTAGCTTAGTTCATTTAGCGAAATATTGCATTTTACTTCTGAATTGCAGAGTTGAAATTGAAAATTGCACTTCTTTTATTCACATATCATTCATTGAAAAGTTAAAGATAGAATTTGCATTATATTCATATTCATTTTCTTGCAGAGTCATAACATCATGAGTTTCACTTCCATACCCTTTTGAGTAATCACGGACAATAAAATTTATGCTTTAAACTAAAATTGATTAGTCACGATTTTATTTTTTAGGGTGCACAAACTAGTCTAGGATTTAGTTCCTTGGAATAGGATTTTGTGAGTAAACTTATCCAATGAAATTAAATCAACATATATTTATGAGACAGGGAGTTGAGAAGTCCATTGTATAATTGGTAATATCAGGAGGCTGTGATCACACTGGAGTCAATCATAAGGTCACACGAAGTTAGTTGAAGGGATAACTCCTGGATACTCACCTAGCGTCAGAGATACACAGTGCCCATACCTCTGTGAGAGGTGATGCTTTCAAGGTTTCAGGATATACAGTTCCCATACCTTTGGGGATATTGCTTTGTATTTGAGGATATTGCTAGTACCCATACCTCTGTGAAAGGCAGTGCTTTCAAGGTTTCGGTCTTTGCTACCCTGCCCATATGGTGATCTGGACTTATGACTGCTCGCCTGTGCATCAGTTATACAGTGGTTTATTAGTTTCTTGACTTAGGTATCTCATAGGTTACTTGCTAGGGTTATTCTACTTGTACCCTGGGTCAGATAGGGGTCAGATAGCACATAGCCTTTATGGAGGATTACCTCTCCGAGGGGATCTGACCGACTAGTTGTTAAGCCCACGAGGGCCCCTATAACTGATTCTATTACCTCCAAACTTTAGAAGGGAGTCTCAGGTCCCTCTTGGATGAGACATACCTTCTTTAGCGAGGGAGGCCACTCAGCCACTTTAGCCCATTTGCATGCATATTGGTCGTTTGACTTTTTGGTATGCTCTTTGACTACTAGTTGGCCTTAGGATATATTTTTATTTTGTAGAGTCATAAGTCATCATGGATTCGGACCAAATTCCTCGTCAGTCCTGTTGATTGTTACAGTTACCACCAGTTTTAGAGTTCTTTCCTTCTAAAAGGCATAAAGTTATCAGGCGTGGTACACACACATCCACCTTTAAGACTTGTGGTTCCACAAGGATGAGTACTAAGTCCAGTCTTCAAAACAATGGGAGTTATTCGACTCCCATACCCACTATAATTAATGGCACCCCTTCGACTCTTGCAGCCTCTACAGTTGTAGGGTTAGAGGCTTATACTGGTACTACGGCTCGACCTGTAGTTAATGCTTCATTTCTTGCCTCAAACCCTTTTGGGGGTTTTGGCCACTCACTGAGTTACAATGTTCAGTCCATCCCTATGGATTCTAGTCCATTTTCTTATGGTATTCCTAACTTCACATCGCATTTTTCGACTTCCATCCCAGTTGTTGGCCCTACACTAGCTTTGGACTTGGGGGCACTACACCTCCTTACACTCTTTTCCCATTTGGTGGTTCTCATATTCCCCAAATGAATCCTAATGTAGGAAGTGCCCATTTTCATAACCCCAGATCTAATCTTTCTAGGGCTGGATGGAACAACCCATTTGGAGAACAAGTTCTGCCCTACATCCCTACCCCCTCGATGTCAATTCCGACCAATACTTTTGGTATGACAAATCCACTTCAATCCTCTGGATTCCCATCTGGAGGAGGTCAGACTTACACTTTAGGAAACCCCCAAACCGAATCCAATCTGGTTGGGGGAATTTTTCACAACCCGCAGTTCAGATCTAATCCGGCCAGGGGAAATTTTCATAATCCTTATCAGAACATTCCTGTTGGAATGATTCCCAACCCATCCTATACGAATCATCCCGGAGGAGGGCCTTATAATTTCGAACAGGACTTTGGTACTTACCCAAACCCTGGATGGAATGCAGTTCCCAACACACAATCTTTCGTGGGAGGATGGGGCCAGATGCCACAAACTCGTCTCCCTTTTTTGGCCACGCTCAATGTTGGTTGTGGAGCCTGATTATCTTCCTGATTTAGAGGTATTTTACTTTCAGTCGTGTTTATACCCCATGAAGTATTTACACCCCATAAGTATGTACACTCTTCCACAGGGGGGGAGTGCAGAGGGGGGGTACCCCCTCTGCGGGGTCCAGGGGGGCTATCCCCCCGGCTAGGGGGTTTGGGGGCAAGCGGGCCCCCAGCGGGGGTTTGGGGGCAGTGTCCCCCAAAGAAAAAATTACCTTGTAAAAGTATATTGTAATTTCATTGTAAATCCGGACCGTTCATTATAAGGTCACAGATCTAACGATAGAGATTATGTTAGGGATTTTTACCCTAGAAGGCAACCCTCTTTTATGAGGGAAATGTATTGCGGCTATGTATGTTGGTGAGTATTGTATTCTGAGAGAGGGGACTATGAGAGAAAGAAGAGGACGTTACAACAGGTTTTGTCGTAGGTTGTATCCCTTCATTTTGCTGGATAATAATAAAGAAAGGACCTGGCAATTTCTCTGGTGGACGTAGCCCACACTGGGTGAACCATGTAAATCTGTGTCTCTCTTGTATTGTGTATCTTCTATGTTTTGTTTCTTCATTTGTTTTATTTTATTGCTCCGCGGTCCTGTTTTTCTAATACTCAATCTGTCAGACTTGGCTAAGTTAATGAACAACCCAGTACTTCATGATCCCTCATGGCCCCCCGTCCCCACCAAACTTCCTTCAGACATTCCAAAGTTTGCGGGTAAGAATGGAGAGGACCCTGGTGAACACATTACTACCTTTCACCTTTGGTACTCATCAAATTCCCTGAACCATGATTCCATTAGATTACGGCTGTTTCAATGTACTCTCATTGGAGTTGCTTCGCAATGGTATATTGAGCTACCCAAGGGAACATATGGGTCATTTAATCAGTTGGTAGTGGACTTTATCAACCACTTTCAGTTGCCCATTTGTTATGATGTTGGCCTCAAACTTTTGTCGAATTGACACCAGGACACTGCCACTCATATCTCAGATCATATCTAGGAGTGGCGTAGATGGAGGCAGTTGATTAAGACCCCCATACCCCCGGGCTTTCTTCTAGAATGGTTTCTAAATTCTTTTTACCCTCCTATATCGAAGGACGTTGCTACTTCCGGGGTCTCCAACAAGGAATAAGATATATTTAGAGACCAACAATTAGATTTAATATATGCTCAGTTTGGGATGTTATATCACCTCCTTCTAGAAGCACCACAGCCAAATTATTATCCTAGGAAAAAAATTGGACCTCATGTCGATGGCATTGTAGGGTCCACCAATGTAAAGCCCATAGACTCAACAACAAAGTCTGTTGGAGGGTTAGCTTCGTTAGGATCCTCCAAACCCACCTTGTTAGCAGATGTACATTCTGTGCAATCGTCGAAAAACCAAAACGGTGACCAGCAACCAGATGGGAATAAAAGGAAAGGTCGAAACAACCATAAGGGTGGGAAAAATGGAAACAAACCCAAGGAAAAAGATAATAATGGGAAGCAAAATGAGAACGCTGGAGAGGGCAAGAAAGAGAAATGTAAGGTGAAGTTTCCTTGTAAACTTTGTACCGATGACCACCTTACACATTTATACCCCAAATTCGTGGAGGCTACGAGAATTTTAAACCTACCACCCGCTGTGCTGATGAATCCATTCCCACATAATCAACACTTAGCCTCGAGCTCTTCGAATGCTAGAAATGTGCCAGGTAGAGGTCAAAACCCACCGTCGCAAGATGGTGACCGTGTTTGTATCAATATGGTCGATGAAAAAATTGATTTAGCCACCCATTCTTGAGATTATAGCTCTTCAAAAAATAGTACCGGCCTAGAATCTCCTCCTCCCCCTCTAGAGACGAACCTTCAGATTGAGAAACCAAAGCCACCACCCCATATTCTGAAAGGAGTACTCAAGTGCTCTACTCATAACCCTAATGCTAGAGCCACCCATAACTACTCTATCATTGAGGATCTGGGCCAAACACCTTGTGCAATTTTGGCTTTGGAGGTACTCCAAACGTGTCCATCACAAAGGAATGCCTTGCTCTCTGCCTTAGGATCTCTAGATCCTAGTGGCTCGAAACTCATCAAGTTTGATGTCACGGATGTTAAGCCTCGCTGACCCTACCATGTGGCTTTCCAAATCCACATGGAGTATTCCAAGTATACTATCAAACGAGCAGTCATTGATGAAGGTGTTGCCACTTGTGTGATGTCCTTGGTCTATTGGAAAGCTATTGGTTCTCCAACCCTTTCCAAGTCGTCGAACATGTTGACTACATTTGATGTTCATTCCTTCTGCCCTCATGGTATTCTCCCCCCCTTTCTGATCCAGTTATATGGGAAGATGATAGAGGTGGAAGTAGAGGTGGTTGATGCACCTCTCGATTATAATATGTTACTAGGTCACAATTGGACCTATCCTATGGTCATTGTCATATCGTCCATTTTTCGTATACTATTTTTCCTCATCAAGGGGATATCATGACTATCGACCAATTATCCTTTGTGTACCCTAGTCCTAATGCATCTGTTGGACCATCGATCCCTATGATCGACAATTCTCAGCTGGCAACTGAGAATATTGAAGCCGGAATGTATTCTTCCCTCATGGGTACCTTCAACTTCTTGGCACCGATTCACCAAGTTTACGCCATGTCCAGTAGGCCTGCTTCAACCGGGAGGTCCATACCTTTATGCACTTCCTATTTTAGTGATCCATGGACCCTACCTTCTCCGAATTCATCGGGTGAAGGACACTTGCATGCTAGCATGGCTATGCCACTATCGATAGTGGAGATTTTGTATCAAGTTGTTCTATACTCTTCTACTGATCTCGATCCTGTTACCTCATCCATGGATGAGGAGGATCCTATTCTCAGGCCTATAAGGGCCACCTCGTCATTCTGATTGCATGATTTACTAGATGATACTTTGCCTTCGGACGAAGCCATCCTCGAAGCCATGAATGGTTCCGAGAGACCTTGGGATCATATGCATCATCAATCTTATTTTCTCCCAAGTCTCAAAAGAATCGAGCAAGATGATTTTTTATCTACCTTGAGTGAGATAGTCAGTCACACCATAGTTCCACTTTATACGCATGGAATTTATGCTGAGGGAAATATGGTGAGTATTTCTCCTACCGTCTCGATCGATATCTCTCGTACCCATGGAAAGATTGAGAATGTAAATATAGGTGTCGATTGTTTTCCAAAAGAAATTATGATCTACACCAAACTCTTCAAATAATTTTGAGATGTATTCACTTGGTCATATGAAGAGATGCTAGGGATCGACCCCCATATTGTCAAACATGATATTAGGACTTATCTGAATGCTAAACCTGTTCGACAATGTCTTAGATCTATAAATCCTAGGAAGGCCCCTGCTATTAAGGAAAAGGTGGAGAAGATACTTAATGTTGGCTTCATCTACCCGATTCCCTTGACCAAATGGGTATCCAACCCTGCTACTGTGAATAAAAAGCAAGGAACCATCCATGTGTGTATGGACTTTCATGACCTGAACAAGTCTTGTCCTAAAGATAACTTCCCCATGCCTTTAATTGATCAAATTCTTGATGAGTGTGCGGGAAGCCAGATATTTTATTTTATGGATGGATTTTCGAGTAATAACCAAATCCATATCAAACCTGAGGACCAACACAAGATGGAATTTATATGTCCTTGGGGTACTTTTGCATACTAGAAAATGCCTTTCGGCCTTAAAAATGTCAGAGCAACCTTCCAACATGCCATGAATTTCGCTTTTCATGATCTCAAGCACATAGTCGAAGCCTACCTTGATGATGTTACTGCTCACTATCGCAAGAGAGTGGATCATGTTATACACCTTCGGCTAGTTTTTGAAAGATGTTGTTACTATAGAATTTGGTTAAACCCTCATAAATGCATCTTCTGCGTTAAGTTTGGTCGTCTCTTAGGATTTTTATTTTCCAAGACTGGGATCATGGTAGATCCTCTTAAGGTCGATGCAATACTTCAGTTTCCTCCCCCGTGCACAATTATACAACTTCAAGGTTTACAGGGGAAAGCTAACTTTCTACGTCATTTCATACTGAACTATGCCAATATTACTAAGGGTTTCATGTGCCTCTTGAAGAAAGACACTCCTTTTATCTAGGATGAGTGAGCCCAGGAGTCTTTCGACACTTTGAAGAAAGCCTTGGTATCGACCCCTCTGCTGAAATCCCATGATTACAATAGAGATTACTTGTTGTATATTTCCGTGTCTGCTGAGACGATTGGTATGGTTCTAGTTCAGGAGGATGATGAGCTCCATGAGCACGTCATCTACTATCTTAGTTGAAATCTAGTCAGCCCTAAGCTTAATTACTCTCATGTTGAAAAGCTAGCTTTGGCTCCCATTCATGCAGTCCAACGTTTACATCACTATATAGTGTTTTGCAAAACTATTGTGGTTGTTGATGTCAATCCTTTTCAATAAGTCCTCACCAAGTGTATCATAGGCGGGAAATACAATAAATGGATTGTCATCCTACAATAATTTGATCTCTCCTTTTCTTCCGCCAAGTCCAAGAAATCACTAATTTTTGCGAAGTTAATATCTAATTTTCCACGATTAGACAAGGATGTTATCCATGTTAATTCATTTGCATACGAACACATTTTCCTTGTCTCGTCATCCGACATCTGGTATGGAGGCATTGTTTTATATATTCAAACCTTGAAGTTCACTCAGCATCTCTCACAAGATGATCGACGGCGTGTTAGATATCAAGCCAAAAAGTATACCATCATCGGCGACACTTTATATCACCGATGAATAAATAATATCTTGCGTCGTTTCTTAACTCATGAGGAAGCCGAGTCAGTCCTACACGATTGCCACAAAGGGGCTTCTGGTGGTCACCTATCTGGTCTTGCAATAGCCCAAAAAATCGTGTGAGCCAGTTATTTCTTGCCCACTATCTTTAAATATTGTATCAAAGTAGTTAATAAGTGTCGCCCCTTCCAGGTTTTGACTCAGAAAATGTGCTCGCATCCAGCCCCTCTTCACCTAGTCATTACCATCGGTCCCTTCACCAAGTGGGGGGTAGATTTCGTTGATTGCAACCCAACTTCAAATGGGGGGTCACCAACATATTATCGTGGCCATTGACTACTTCACTAAGTGGGTCAAGTCCATGCCTACTATAGAATCCAATGGGAAGACTGCAACCTTCTTCATGTTCAACCAAATTATCACTCGGTTCAGTATCCCGAGTGAGATTGTCACTGACCATGGCAGTCACTTTCAAAATGAAATGATGGTAGAAATAGCATCTAAGTTGGGGTTTAGACATGGTCATTCATCCCCTTATCACCCCTAGGCAAATGGACAAGTAAAGGCTGTCAACAAGTCTCTCAAGACCATTTTGCAAAAAACTGTTAATCAGAGTAACTCCAATTGGCACATCATGCTATATCCCGTGCTTTGGGCATACCGAACCTCTGTTAAGACTGCCACCAGTTTTTCCCCTTTTCAGTTAGTGCACGGTGAGGAGTTGATCCTTCCCATTGAATTCGAAATCCCTTCTCTCAAGTTGACAGTTGAGCTCCTACCTGACACTTCGAATTTAGAGCGACGCCTTGTGCACCTAGAGAGTCTTAACGAGCAGCGTTGAGATGCCTTTATGACTACCGAGGAAAACAAGAAACATGCTAAGGTTCAGTATGACAAGTCTGTCTGTCCCCGGTTGTATGGTGAGGGTGACTTGGTCCTCTTGTATGATCAAGCCAAAGAACAGCCATGGGTAGGCAAGTTTAAACCCATGTGGCACGATCCTTCCATCATGTGACGGGTCCTAGAAAAAGGAGCCTATGAGTTGGAATATTATGAAGGGAATAAGTTGGCCGAGCCCATAAATGGGATCTACTTGAAAAGGTACTATGCTTGAGCTCTAGGCTTGGGCGGAACTCTTTGTATACTAATGTAAATTTAGTGCATACAAATCTATTTTTCCCTTTTCTTTTATCTTTAGCTTGCTTATTGCGTTTTCCCCTTTGTTGTCAGATGTCAATAGATTCTTCGTTCTACCTAGGATTTGCAGACGGAGCCAGTCGTCATACACGGAACTTGTCTTCCACCACTTGGGTGGTTTACTCACCCAAGGGTTTGTTGGTATCTTCAGGTGGTGCATGCCTAGGGCCATCCATGAATAACGTGGCCGAATATAGCATCGTCATAGAAATTTTACACGATGTTATCTCGCATGGTATTCACTTTTTAGAAGTTCAGTTGGATTCCCAATTAGTAGTATGTCAGTTGAACGACTATTACCGCGTGCGTGATCCTACTTTACTCTGTCGATTCCTAGGGGTCTGTCTTTTAGAATGATAATTTTGATTTTATTACATATTATCACATTCCTCAGAGTTCTAATCATGTATCTGATGCCTACACTAACTATGTTTTAGATTGGCATTTGTCACATTAATAAAGAAAAGAAAACCATTAACTCAATGTACACATTGTAAGATATAAGTAAAGTCGAAGATCCCTTTTTATATATTTCAAAAATATGGTGTTTATATTGAAAAAATTGAGGCTAAAACCCTCAAAATACATATATAGCTGATATACATATCCCAAGACATCTATGCCCGTGCCACCAGATGTGCATCATGATAGAAAACCATGGTGTTTGCGAGATGCCGAAAGAGTCGTACCCATGCTCTAGGTACACCAACCACCTGTTGGTGCATGGCTTCAGGTAAATCCTCTACCTGAACCATAGGAATCCTCTGTGTCAAACGAGACAGGTTACCCTGCACATTCTATAGGACCCTCTCTGCTTATCCTCCCACCGTCTCATATCCCCAGTTCCTCTTTCTATGTCAAAGGAATCCCTCTGGCCATCGTGGACACACATTTGCAATTAAACATATATCTGGTTAATATTCAAGCACCATTCAAAAATATTTTTGTTCCTTAAATACAAAAATACAAAAAAAAATGAAATATGTAAAAACGTTTTACCTACGGTGCCATAGGCAACCCCTGGTGGAAGCAGCATATCTGAGTCTCCTCTGAAATAGATCCACGTATAGGGATAGTCATCCAGAGCAATGATTTGTCTCCACCACTAGAAGAAAAAATCATCATTGTAGGGTGTTGACACCCTACCTCCCCCCTGTCGTCTCATGACTTTGATCCATTGCGCCATAGCTAGATCACGTGGTCCCCTAGGAATGATCTCCACTCTAGGTCCTAGACCTGGAACCCACTTGAAAAAGAAGCTACAAAGAATAGAGGCAAACCTAAAGTTTCACTTCCCCCCTATTTGCACTATGTCAACTAACCTTTCATATTGGTCAGCAGTGAGGTACACCAATCATAGACAGTGGGTCTCGCACACTCCACTGCATAAAACATAAGTGGTCTTGATGCTTGATGTAACGAGGTTGGACCTATGATTCTGGTAAGCACAAGCACAATGATATTCAAACTGAGGTTACTGATTTCCCGGATGGGGACTTGACTTCCCACCAAGGGAGTCCTTGCTACACAGTGGGCTTCGATATACTCCTCGATCTTCATCCCAGTCCCTGCTCCACGTGACTTGAGTTTCACAACCTCTCCTCGGTGTGATAGACCATTCAAGAAGTAGATGTCCTCTACTTTGATCCTTTAAGGTTGTCCATCAAGGATAAATCTCTTGCTATCAGGATCCCAATAACCCACCAACATTTCCAACAACCTCACTTGGGCCCTCATTCCTTTGAGAGCCCAAAACTTGGACAAACCACGTATTTTTAAAGCTTCTTGAGCCATGAGATCCTAATCCATAGTTGCATCTACCTCCTCATGCTCTCACTCTCTCCATTCCAAGACCATCCTGCAAAAAAAAAATCAAATTTTGAGTTAAGAACCCCTTTTTTTGCCAATTGTGTACATATACGTGGTTTACTTGCCCACAGTCACATGTAGGGCTCAATACATGCTCCTTATGGTTAAAACAAGGGCGTATACCTAGTCGTACACGTGACCTACATAAGGAAACCCACGTATACCGAAAATCCTAATTTATGCCCTCAAAAACTAAAAAATGGAAACCTAATTAAAAAATGTAATCCCCCGAATTTGAAGAGGATGAGATGAAGAGTTACCTGATCCATACAATTCATGATTTCATTGCCTGATGCTCTCGCAATCGTCGTTTGAATCTTGGAGGTATTTTTGGTCCAAATTACACTATTTGGGTAAAAATCAAAATGATACAGTAATTTTTTATTTTATTACTATTTATAACTTATTTTTACCCACTTTATATAGTTTCATGTTATGTTTTAACCTAATGGACTAATTCAAGAATAGTTTTAAGCTAGTTTTGTAGTTTTGAATCATTTTTCTTCCGAATTTCAACGTCATGGTTGGTCGTTTGTCTCCTCAGGCAGGTATTTTCATAACCTAGCATATAAAATAGGTATTTATTCCATTGTGCATTTCGCATTATCCTTCAACTACCTCTTTTTACACCTTAGGTATGAACCCATTTATTGCAACGCATGACCCTCCATCTGCTATAAATAGCGTCGTTAATAAATGGTAGAGACTTACCAAACATGGGTACCCTAGTTAGATACTTTTTGTCATTTGGTGCCCATGCCGAGTTTTTCCTTGGGACCGGGAGTCCATTATAATTTGATACATGACTTTACGATGAACCTCATTTCTCATTCATACACATGCATCCTTATTACACGCAAACTCCCAAAAATGAGTCTTAATTAAGCTCTTTTCTGACTCGAATAAAAAAATGAAAATATTGTCGAGTGATTTGTCCCTTTCACACTCGATAAAATTGGATTTGAAAGGTCATGAGTCTTATTTAATCTCTTTTCCGACTCGTTATAAAAAATAGAAAAGATTACCGAGTGAACTTGTCTTTTTCACACTTGTAAATTGGATCTGCAAAGACATCTATTTGGCGCAAGTTTACCCCTTTTTCACACCAAGTAGACTAAAAGACATAAAAAAGGACATTTTTTGGTGTTAAGTTGTGATTGCATCTCATGCCCTCGCTTGCAATATTGAGCCTTTAGTCGTTTCTCGCTTTGCGTTATAAACTGTTTCCTAAGTAGTTTTTGCATCCTCAACCAAGCAAAGCCTTGTTTATATCCTTCGGAATTTGACACCCTATACCCTGGAGGGAACATCACGCTAAGTGTCCATCTCCCACATGCATTCCCCTGCATTGAGCATAGGTACGTTCCACAGTTGGAACTAGTTTTGCTTACTTGCGATACTCATTCCCTCCTCTATATCATAGCATTCATTTGTTATGAAAAAAAAATAAGATGGGCGGGAAGGGAGTACTATATTGTAATTGGTAGCATTCGTGTCACCTTTGAACATAGCACAAAGTTATTGAGTCCTTGCGTCATCATAATTTTGGGTTTAGCATGGCCTTAGGAAGTTGATCTAGTTACAGAGTTTTCTCTACCGACTGGTTACTCTTCTAGTCCCTATAGAGAACATTATTGATGCCTCCTGCATATAATAGCCACATCATTTATTCTATGTTGCCAGAGTCCACCATATTTCTCATGCTCTTGTTCAAAGGAAGTCTATCAACCTATGTCGGCCAATCCTCAGAAATATTGACTTTGCATGTCGATCGTACCCTCAATTTGTCTCAGAATCACATGATACTATGGTCTTATCATGCACCCTGGCCATACTTTCATCATTGGTAGGTCACCTTGAACCCAACAATCAACACTTCATCATTGGTCATTGACTGGGTGCTTTCCCTTGTGTTCGATGGAAAGACATCTATTCACACTTTGGGATTTTTGCAGTGTCTTGGTTTCCATTAACGTTATTGGTGGTTTCCTCCCCTTTGTCAATAGTTTTCATCATTGGCTGCTATTCAGAGGGTATTTTTCATCTACTTATTACATTTGGCACACGTAAAAGACGCACAGGGTCATTGGTTCATGAACATGTTCTTCATCTGATCTCCACCAAATCATGAAGCTCCATCTTTGTTCCTCATGCTGACTGATGAAAGATGCTTTAATGCTCTCCTTTTAGTGGGTCTCTTTCCATCGACTTCAGCTCATTTATTTTGGATATGGGACCTAGAGTTTCAAGAGTGCCTTGAGGCTTTTGGTCATTAGTGGCAGGCTCTCTCGCCATTGACATATGGGAATACATCAATGTCTCCTGATCAATGGATTTCTCAAGTGTTCGACACCGACTCCTTTATTCACACTTGTATAAATGTACTTGGTGCCTTGATACATACTTTCATTATTGGTAGGTTGTCTCGCGTTTGTTAACAGTATACCTCAATGACCGGTAGTCAAACAATGTTTCATCATGTTTGACCTCAACTCCTTTTTTCTCATGATGTAGACTTGCACCTTGGCGGATTGTGTAGAAGACTTGAAGACATCACTATGTGGTCACACTTTCCTAAGTTGTTGTTTCCTTTTCATGGGACCAACACCTATTTGACTTCAATGATCATGGGATATCAGTTTGTACTCCATGGTATACAAATATCTTTAGAATGATTTTGAGATTGGTTTCACTGGGCCTTGTTCGTGACTATGAAAGTTGACTGCATTTGTATTTTCCTATTAATGGCCATGAACACTTATTTGGTATATTTTCCACATGGATTTGCATTGTATTCTTGGTAGCCATGTATGCAAAGTGAGTACATAATGTAATAAGCAATTGAGTTCATCCAGCTGGTTCTCTACCACTCCACTTCTGAGTTATTTATAATGTATTTCAGCCATTGCAGATACTCCTTTGATCTCACACATTAGGGGGAATTTGTTATAGAAATATTTTCCTCACCATTGCTATCTTTCACAGAGAGCCTTTTTCCATTTCCCTATGCAGACTTGTCATCCCTTTTTGATGAATCTAGAGCCAAAATTATACATTTTTCCACATATATGCTCCTTATCAACTATGCAAGATGTGTATACGTTGGCTACTCCACTACAGCCTGCATACATCGGGATTTGTACCAGAAAATAAAAAAATGAGGTCAGGTTTCCATGTCATGAAAAGAATATCTTTGATCCTTGGCCTTCCACATAATGGAAACATTTTGAATCAGCCCTACAATTGCATTATGAAGGCTATAAAATCACAATTTTGAACTATGGAAAAGGAGGAGAAAGCATTCAACTTTGAGAGCAAAGTTACTCTGGAGAAATTACTTCATATTGAGTCTACATCCCTTTGTCCCTCAAGTCTGAACACAATGTTCATCCCCCAAGCTCTTTCCCTATTATTGAGAGAACCTCATTGACTCTCTCTTATGATCTTGCCTTTGGTGGAGGATTGAAGTGGTGGAGGCCCAGTTGGAAGGAACTTGGTTTCTTGGTTTCAAACCGTGTCGACACAGAATTTTGTAATGTTGTCACTTCTACTAATCAATTATTAATATAAATACTCATTTCTCATCCTATTGGTATATTTCAAATGTATGATTATTATCCATGGGCATGTTTGTAATGTTTATTGATGGATTATGCTATCTAATGTGCTAACCCCTTTATATCACCACTATATACTTGCTCTGCTCGTTTGTTAAGAACTTATTGTAGGTATAAAGCATTGGGTTGAAGTGCTCAACGGTGTAACATCATCAAACATTGGATTGAGGTAGGCCTCTTTCTTATCTTGCACATTAGTTCATATTGCATATGTTGGAATTGAGTTGATTTCTGCATTCATACCTGTCTGTTTTCGTTTACCCTTGACCATAGAGAGTTTTTCCCTTGTAACATCCCCTTTCTTCATGAGATATTTGATTTGTGTACCCAACCATTAGAACCCCTTTACAAAGCACCGATAATAGCTGCATATCCCAAAAAATCCATGTAGTTGTGTAAGGTTTTTAGTCGGTGGCCAATCCAATATGGCTTGGATCTTCTCCCTATGTACCTGTACTCCCTGGGAACTGACCACATGACCCAAGTATAGGATATATTTTATTTATAACTCACAATTTGGCTCCTTTGAATACAAATACTATTCCTCCATGATGCTCAAAATCTCATCAAGATGCTCCAAGTGTTCCTCCCATGTCCTGTTGTATATAAGAATATCATCAAATAATACCAACAAGAAATTCATCAGCTACTTGTTGAATATGTGGTTCATGCAAGATTGAAATGCAGTTGGTGCATTGGTGAGCCCAAATGGCATGAACAAAAAATAATAATGCCCAT
>SNQJ01S0067745.1:91928-104058 GCA_010110895.2 Picea sitchensis | reverse complement strand
AGTGAGTTCATATCACTATGTATTTTCTTTTATAGTCTCTGCATATTTCATTCTTTAATAGAAATTGTGAATTATTGTAGCTCTTTGTTTCTTGCAATAGTTCTATGTATTCCCTTGTTATATCTCTGCTTTCATTTCATTCTTAGAAAAATCTAGATTAGTTGTATCATAGTAGTATGTTATTTATTTGTTTCTATGTGCATTTCCCCAATGAGGTCGGGGTATAAGGTGTTGGGACTCGAACTACATGAGTCTCTAAAAGACTGTCCTCCTGAACATGACGACCTCCTATGGAAGAAGAAAAAAGAGATGAGGTAGCAAGATATTGTAATGTCCCTTTCCAAATAATTACTCTAGGAGATTGACGAATAGCCTAAGTGATTCCCGTAGGCTATAGTCAGTGGAAGAAAAGGGAATTAATTAATTATTTATTCTCATCGGAGTGGGAAATCAATCTTTTTTAAAAGTGACATTGAGTAATTAAGTGAAAAAGGTGTTTTAAGTGACTTTGAGCCTATAAAGTTACTTTACTTTATTAAAAGGGTGAAAGGGTCAGCAAAAGGGTGAACAAGGAAATGAAAATGGAATGAGGGTGCCCTCTCTCATTGTTCACTATTATTTTCTAAAAACGAATTTGAGGATCTCTTGTGGATTTTGGATCTTGGGATGAAAAACCCTAGAGAAGAAGATTGGTTTCAATAGTGAGACCATCCACCCTAGTTGGTCGTAGAGAGAATATCAATGAGATATTTTCATTGTGTTTCATTGTGATGAAGTTTGTTATTTTGGAAGTGGAGTTTTCTTGTTTGTAGCTGATTTTTTATTGTGAGGGGGCAAAGTTGTCTTGAGGAGGTTGAGTTCTCATTGTGGATGACCGAACTGCCATGTGGCTTATTATTTTCTTAATAGGACTGAATTACCTTATTGTTGGGTCGAATATTTTCATTGGGGGGTGAGTTATTCATTATTGGTGGGTGATTCCATTTGTTGGGGCAGCGATCTGGTAGTTGGAATGAGTTCCCTTATGTTGGGGATGAGTTACATCTCTTGTGGGATGCGTAGCTTGGTGTAGGAAGATTTATTTGTTGGCTAAGTCGTGATACACTTAGCTTGGGTCGTTTTCTCTTCAGAAGGATTCCATTATCCATTCATAGGTCGAGCTGTGAGTGTGTGAGAGATTTCTCAAATGTGGGAGGTTGAAATACCTCTTGTAGGTTGAGTCCATTTTTATTGTGGATGTTTTTCTTTGGTTGGGTGAGTTATTACAGAACTGTGCCAAGTTGAGGTTGTGGAGGATTGGATAACATTACAACTACATCAGATACTTGTTTATTCCATCCTTTGTGTCATCCAATTCTTCTATTGTTCAAGACATTTTTGTGAGTTTCCTCTTCATGTGCTAGTCCAGTTTTGAAGTTTAAATAAGATAATAAAATGGCTATATTACTTGTTGTTTATTGAATCATTTTTTGTATACTTTCTTGCTACTATATTTTTATTTTGTCAAGTGTTTGGAAACATTGAAAATTGTTTGTCAAAAATCCTAAGACAAAAAATAAAAAAAATCATATCCAAACAATCATCACAAAACATAATAACAACAATAAATTGAGTTGTCCAACTATGAAATAAAACATACAACGTAAGTTTTTTATGAAAGTAATCACCCTGAAATACACGTACATTGCTACAACAGTAAGGAGAACTGTGATAGCAATAGGTAGGGACACTACAGTGGTATCAGAGCCACAATCATGCAATCCTGTGAGTGCATGATTATTTCATGAGGTAGGGAGACATATATCATATCACTTATATAAGGTCAAAAAACTTATTTCACTCAGGTTCAAAAGAAGAGGAAAATACAGAAGAGAGGAAGAGAGAGACATGGGGGACACAAATGAGATACCTGAGGATAGTGCCATGCATATCCTAAATGATTTAGCTAAGGGGCAACAACAACTGGTACAACTCATGACACAGTTACTTACCAACACCCAATCAAATCAAATTCATGGGGGTATTGATGGTGCAGGGGGTTCCAATGGGAACAATGGGAATCATGCAAAAGGAAACAACAATAATATTCCCATACAAAATAACACTAGGACCACCAATAGAGTGACTCCTAGACTACTTTTTCCTCAGTTCTTGGAGCAGAGAATAGGAAATCAAGAGCAAGGAGGACAAGGTGAAGATTTTAGTGATTACTGGAGGGAGTATCAAGCTCTTGGTGAGGATTTTCAAGAAGCCATGTCACTACAAGACTATTGTACTATCAAGTACATGAATAGATCCCAATATTTCAATAGGGGTCAACAAAACATTGATATCATGTAAAAGGTTGGAAAGTTATCAATTCCTTCTTTTTATGGTTCCAACAAGTGCATAGCTAGAGCATGGGTATAGAAGTTGGACACATACTTCCAACTCAACACTATCACGGAGGAAGAAACAATTAAATTTTCTACTTTTCATTTAGATGGAGAGGCCCATGAGTGGTGGTACCATAAGTCGGTCACTTTGGGACATGCTAACATTACCTTCTATCTAGACTTCATACCAAAGTTGATGGAGAGGTTTGACAAAAAGGACCCAGAGTTACATTTTAGAGAGTTGGCACAACTCAAACAGGTTGGGACACCATATTCCTATATTACAGAGTTCTAGAGGCCCGTAGTTACGGTGATAGATATATCTGAGTAGAGGTTAGTTATGTTGTTCACAAAAGGATTATCTGAGCCACTGCATGGTTGGGTGAAATCCTTCAAACCGGAGACTCTACAGGATGCCATCATCAGGATATAGAAGGTGGAGGATACGGTCCCAAAGAAAAAATCTTTCTCCAAAACTTTCATTCCCCACAAAAAAAAAATATAAGAAACCCTTCTGAAGGAGTGGACTGGAAAGGAGAAGTTGGATGAGGTGACTCATAATATGTTGAGAAGAAAGAAGCTTTTATTTAGTTGTAAAGACCCTTGGGAAACTTGACATTGGTGTATGGGAAAGGGTAAGTTACACTATATAGAGGTACTTTCAGATAGTGATGAAGAGGAAGAGGCATGTTAGGCTCAATATAATGAGCATGATAGTCCAGTTGATGAGAAACCACAAGAGGAGGACAAGAGTGGGGATATCGCCACTTTATCAAGTATCCCTAGATTTCACACCTTTAGGGTCCATGGGGTGGTATAGGGGCAACGTGTCACAATACCAATTGATGGTGGGGAAACCCAAAACTTCATTGACTCAACATTGGTGGCTAAGAGAGGCATTCCTACAGTTAACCTTGAGGGGTTTGATGTAGTGGTAGTTGGTGGGTGCAATATTACATGCACACAAAATATTTCGTAGTTATGCGTAGAATTCAGAAAGTACATTGCGATTGATGATTTCTATGTAGTTTAGTTATCAAAGACTAATATCATATTGGGTGTCCAATGGCTTGTTTCCTTTGGGAAACACTCAGTTGAATACCAAACCATGGAGCTATAATTCAGGACAACAGATGACAAGAAGGTGGTTTTGAGAGGCATGTCTAATGGTGCTCCTAGGATTGTCTCATCCAAGTGGATGGATGGTATATTTAGGTATGCAGATATATCCTGTGCAGTAAAGTTTTTGGTCACTACTCATAAACCTTCAGGCATCAAACAACAATGTCATATAGAAATCTAGACATTATTGAGAAAACATGACCAAGTTTTTTGGAATATAACTCCAGGGAGATCGCCTGACAAGGGATTTGAGCACACTGTTGAGTTGGAGGAGGGAGAAAAACTTGTGATCACTACTCCCTACAAGCATCCAAAGAAATTTAAGGATGAAATTGAGAAGGCTATTAAGGAACTATTGGAAATGGGACACATCCGACCTAGCTCTAGTACAAGCACTTCTTTCATAATGTTGGTGAAGAAGATGATGGCACCATGAGGATGTGCATAAACTATAGATCCTTGAATAAAAAGACCATAAAAAATAGGTACCCCATCCCCAAGATCGGTGATTTATTGGATGAGTTCCATGGGGCCGTTTATTTTTCGAAGATTGATATTTAATCAGGGTATCATCATGTCAGAGTGAGAGAGCAGGATATTCCCAAGACTGATTCCAGGTGCCATTATGGGCATTATTATTTTTTGGTCATGCCATTTGGGCTCACCAATGCACCAACTGCATTTCAATCTTGCATGAACCCCATATTCAACAAGTAGATGATGAATTTCTTGTTGGTATTATTTGATGATATTCTTATATACAACAGGACATGGGAGGAACACTTGGAGCATCTTGATGAGATTTTGAGCATCATGGAGGAATAGTATTTGTATTCAAAGGAGACAAATTGTGAGTTATAAATAACATATATCCTATACTTGGGTCATGTGGTCAGTTCCCAGGGAGTACAGGTACATAGGGAGAAGATCCAGGCCATATTGGATTGGCCAACGACCAAGAACCTTACACAACTACATGGATTTTTTGGGATATGCAACTATTATCGGTGCTTTGTAAAGGGGTTCTAATGGTTGGGTGCACAAATCAAATATCTCACGAAGAAAGGGGATGTTACAAGGGAAAAACTCTCTATGGTCAAGGGTAAACGAAAATAGACAGGTATGACTGCAGAAATCAATTCAATTCCAACATATGCAATATGAACTAATGTGCAAGATAAGAAAGAGGCCTACCTCGATCCAACGTTTGATGATGTTCCACTATTGAGCACTTCGACCCAATGCTTTATACCTACAATAAGTTCTTAACAAAGGAGCAGAGCAAGTATATAGTGGTGATATAAAGGGGTTAGCACATTAGATAGCATAATCCATCAATAAACATTACAAACATGCCCATGGATAATAATCATACATTTGAAATATACCAATAGGATGAGAAATGAGTATTTATATTAATAATTGATTAGTAGAATTGACAACATTACAAAATTCCGTGTTGGCATGGTTCGAAACCAAGAAACCAAGTTCCTTCCAACTGGGCCTCCACCACTTCAATACTCCACCAAAGGAAAGCTCATAAGAGAGAGTCAATGAGGTTCTCTCAATAATAGGGAAAGAGATTGGGGGATGAACACTGTGTTTATACTTGAGGGACAAAGGGATGTAGACTCAATATGAAGTAATTTCTCCAGAGTAACTTTGCTCTCAAAGTTGAATGCTTTCTGCTCTTTTTCCATAGTTTGAAATTGTGCTTTTATAGCCTTCAGAATGCAATTGTAGGGCCGATTCAAAATGTTTCCAATATGTGGAAGGCCAAGGATCAGAGATCTTCTTGTCATGACATGGAAACCTGACCTCATTTTTTTATTTTCTGGCACAAATCCCAATGTATGCGGGCTGTAGTGGAGCAACCAACGTATACGCATCTTGCATAGCTGATAGGGAGCGTATATGTGGAAAAATGTATAATTTTGGCTCTGGATTCATCAAAAAGGGATGACAAGTCTACATAGGGAAATGGAAAAAGGCCCTCTGTGAAAGATAGCAATGGTGAGGCAAATCTTGCTATAACAAATTCCCCCTAATGTGTGATATCAAAGGAGTATCTGCAATGGCTGAAATACATTATAAATAACCCAGAAGTGGAGTGGTAGAGAACCAACTGGACTAACTCAATTGCTTATTACATTATGTACTCACTTTGCCTACATGGCTTCCAAGAATACAATGCAGATCCATGTGGAAAATATACCAAATAAGTGTTCATGGCCATTAATAGGAAAATACAAATGCAGTTTCATGCCAACAACTGTCATAGTCACGAACAAGGCCCAGTGAAACCAATTTCAAAATCATTCTAAAGATATCTGTATACCATGGAGTACAAACTGATATCCCATGATCATTGAAGTCAAATAGGTGTTGTTCCCATGAAAAGGAAACAACAACTTAGGAAAGCTGCGACCACATAGTGATGTCTTCAAGTATTCTACACAATCCGCCAAGGTGCAAGTCTACATCATGTGAAAAAAGGAGTTGAGGTCAAACATGATGAGACATTGTTTGACTACCAGTCATTGAGGTATACCGTTAACAAATGCGAGACAACCTACCAATAATGAAAGTATGTATCAAGGCACCGAGTACATTTATACAAGTGTGAATAAAGGAGTCAGTGTCGAACACTTGAGAAATCCATTGACCAGGAGACATTGATGTATTCCCATCTGTTAATGGTGAGAGATCCTGCCACTAATGACCGAAAGCCTCAAGGAACTCACGAAACTCTAGGTCCCATATCCAAAATAAATGAGTTGAAGTCAATGGAAAGAGACCCGCTGAAAGGAGAGCATTAAGGAATCTCTCATCAGTTAGCATGAGGAACAAAGATGGAGCTTCATGATTTGGTGGAGATCAGATGAAGAACATGTTCACGAACCAATGACCCTGTGTGTCTTTTACGTGTGACAAATGCAATAAGTACATGAAAAATACCCTCTGAATAGTATCCAATGATGAAAACTACTGACAAAGGCAAGGAAACCACCAATAACGCTAATGGAAACCAAGACACAGCACAAATCCCAAAGCATGAATAGATGTCTTGCCGTCGAACACAAGGGAAACCACCTAGTCAATGACCAATGATAAAGTGTCGATTGTTGGGTTCAAGGTGACCTACCAATGATGAAAGTATGGCTAGGGTGCATGATAAGACCATAGTATCATGTGATTCTAAGACAAATTGAGGGTACGATCGACATGCAAAGTCAATATTTCTGAGGATTGGCCGACATAGGTTGATAGACTTCCTTTGAACAAGAGCATGAGAAATATGGTGGACTCTTGTAGCATAGACTCAATAATGTGACTATTAGATGCAGGAGGCATCAATAATGTTCTCTATAGGGACTGGAAGAGTAACCAGTCGGTAGAGAAAACTCTGTAACTAGATCAGATTCCTTAAGGCCATGCTAAACCCAAAATTATGATGACGCAAGGACTCAATAACTTTGTGCTCTGTTCAAAGGTGACACGACTGCTACCAATTACAATATAGTACTCCCTTCCCGCCCGTCTTATTTTTTTTTTTCATAACAAATGAATGCTATGATATAGAGGAGGGAATGAGTGTCACAAGTAAGAAAAACTAGTTCCAATAGTGGAACGTACCTATGCTCAATGCAGGGGAATGCATGTGGGAGATGGACACTTCGCCTGATGTTCCCTCCAGGGTATAGGGTGTCAAATTGCGAAGGATATAAACAAGGCTTTGCTTGGTTGAGGATGCAAAAACTACTTAGGAAATAGTTTATAACGCAAAGCGAGAACCGACTAAAGGCTCAATATTTGAAGCGAGGGCATGAGATGCAATCACAACTTAACGCCAAAAAATGTCCTTTTTTATGTCTTTTAGTCTACTTGGTGTGAAAAAGGGGTAAACTTGTGCCAAATAGACATCTTTGCAGATCCAATTTACGAGTGTGAAAAAGACAAGTTCACTCAGCAATCTTTTCTATTTTTGATAACGAGTCGGAAAAGAGATTAAATAAGACTCATGACCTTTCAAATCCAATTTTATCAAGTGTGAAAGGGACAAATCACTCGACAATATTTTTGGTTTTTTATACAAGTCAGAAAAGAGCTTAATTAAGACTCATTTTTGGGAGTTCGCGTGTAATAAGGCCGCATGTGCATGAATGAGAAATGAGGTTCATCATAAAGTCATGTATCGAATTATAATGTACTCCCAGTCCTAAGGAAAAACTCAGCATGGGCACCAAATGAAAAAAAGGATCTAACTAGGGTACCCATGTTTGGTAAGTCTCTACCATTTATTAACGATGATATTTATAGCAGATGGAGGGTCATGCATTGCAATAAATGGGTTCATACCTAAGGTGTAAAAAGAGGTAGTCCGAGGATAATGCAAAATGCACGATGGAATAAATACCTATCTTATATGCTAGGTTATGAAAATACCTTCCTAAGGAGACAAACGACCAACCATGACGTTGAAATTCGGAAGAAAACTGAGTCAAAACTACAAAACCAGCTTAAAACCATTCTTGAATTAGTCCATTAGGTTAAAAAATAACATGAAACTATATAAAGTGGGTAAAAATAATTTATAAGTAGTAATAAAATAAAAAATTACTGTATCATTTTGATTTTTACCCAAATAGTGTAATTTGGACCAAAAATACCTCCAGGATTCAAATGACGATTGCGAGAGCATCGGGCAACGAAATCATGAACCGTATGGATCAGGTAACTCTTCATCTCATCATCTTGAAATTCAGGGGATTACATTTTTGAATTAGGTTTCCATTTTTTAGTTTTTGAGGCATAAATTAGGATTTTTTGTATACACAGGTTTCCTTATGTAGGTCGCATGTATGACTAGGTATATGCCCCTGTTTTAACCATAGGGAGCGTGTAATGAGCCCTACATGTGACTGTGGGAAAGTAAACCGCGTATATGTACACAATTGGCAAAAAAAGGGGTTCTTAACTCAAAAATTGATTTTTGTTTTGCAGGATGGTCTTGGAATGGAGAGAGCGAGAGCATGAGGAGGTAGATGCAGCTATGGATTAGGATCTGGTGGCTCAAGAAGCTTTAAAAATACATGGTTTGTGCAAGTTTTGGGCTCTCAAAGGAGTGAGGGCCCAAGTGAGGTTGTTGGAAATGTTGGTGGGTTATTGGGATCTTGATAGCAAGAGCTTTATCCTTGATGGACAGAGCTTTATCCTTGATGGACAACCTTAAAGGGTCAAAGTAGAGGACATCTACTTCTTGACTGGTCTATCACACCATGGAGAGGTTGTGAAACTCAAGTCACATGGAGCAGGGAGTGGGATGAATATTGAGGAGTATATCGAAGCCCACTGTGTAGCAGGGATTCCCATGGTGGGAAGTGAAGTCCCCATCCGGGAAATCAGTAACCTCAGTTTGAATATCATTGTGCTTGTGCTTACCAGAATCATAGGTTCAGCCTAGTTACATCAAGCATCGAGACCACTTATGTTTTATGCAGTGGAGTGTGCGAGACCCACTGCCTATGATTGGTGTACCTCACTGCTGACCAATATGAAAGGTTAGTTGACATAGTGCAAATAGGGGGGGAAGCGAAACTTCGGGTTTGTCTCTATTCTTTGCAGCTTCTTTTTCAAGTGGGTTCTAGGTCTAGGACCTAGAGTGGAGATCATTCCTAGGGGACCACGTGATCTAGCTATGGCGCAGTGGATCAAAGTCATGAGACGACAGGGGGAGGTGGGGTGTCAACACCCTACAATGATGATTTTTTCTTCTGGTGGCGGAGAGAAATCATTGCTCTGGACGACTATCCCTATGCATGGATCGATTTCAGAGGAGACCCAAATATGCCGCTTCCACCAGGGGATGCCTATGGCGCCGTAGGTCAAACGTTTTTACATATTTCATTTTTTTTTTTGTATTTTTGTATTTAAGGAACAAAAATATTTTTGAATGGTGTTTGAATATTAACTAGATATATGTGTAATTGCAAACATGTGTCCACGACGGCCAGAGGGATTCCTTTGACATAGAAAGAGGAACTGGGGATATGAGACGGTGGGAGGATAAATGAAGAGGGTCTTATAGAATGTGCAGGGTAACCTGTCTCATTTGACACAGAGGATTCCTATGGTTCAGGTAGAGGATTTACCTGAAGCCATGCACCGAAAGGTGGTTGGTGTACCTAGAGCATGGGTATGACTCTTTTGGCATCTCGCAAACGCTGTGGTTTTCTATCATGATGCACATCCGGTGCCACGGGCGTAGATGTCTTGGGATATGTATATCAGATGTATATGTATTTTGAGGGTTTTAGCCCCAATTTTTGCAATATAAACACCATATTTTTGAAATATATAAAAAGGGATCTTCGACTTTACTTATATCTTACAATGTGTACATTGAGTTAATGGTTTTATTTTCTTTATTAATGTGACAAATTCCAATCTAAAACATAGTTAGCGTAGGCATCAGATACATGATTAGAACTCTGAGGAATGTGATAATATGTAATAAAATCAAAATTGTCATTCTAAAAGACAGACCCGTAGGAATCGACAGAGTAAAGTAGGATCACGCACGCGGTAATAGCCGTTCAAATAACATACTACTAATTGGGAATCCAATAGAACTTCTAAAAAGTGAATACCATGGGAGATAACATCGTGCAAAATTTCTATGACGATGCCATATTCGGCCACATTATTCATGGATGGCCCTAGGCATGCACCACCTGACGATACCAGCAGACCCTTGGGTGAATAAACCACCCAAGCGGTGGATGCCAAGTTCTATGTATGACGATTGGCTCCGTCTGCAAATCCTAGGTAGAACGAAGACTCTATTGACATATGAAAACAAAGGGGAAAACGCGATAAGAAAGATAAAGATAAAAGAAAAGGAAAAAATAGATGTATATACACTAAATTTACATTAGTATACAAAGAGTTCCACCCAAGCCTAGGGCTCAAGCGTAGTACCTTTTCAAGTAGAGCCCATTTATGGGCTCGACCAACTTATTCCCTTCATAATCTTCCAACTCATAGGCTCCTTTTTCTAGGACCCGTCACACGATGTAAGGACCGTGTCACATGGGTTTAAACTTGCCTGCCCCTAGCGGTTTTTTGTCTTGATCATACAAGAGGACCAAGTCACCCTCACCATACAACTGGGGACAGATAGACTTGTCATACTGAACCTTAGCATGTTTCTTGTTTGCCTCGGTAGCCGTAAAGGCATCTTGACACTGCTCATCAAGACTCTCTAGGTGCACAAGGCGTTGCTCTAAATTCGAAGTGTCAGGTAGGAGCTCGACTGTCAACTTGAGAGAAGGGATTTTGAATTCAATGAGAAGGATCGACTCCTCACCGTGCACTAACTGAAAAGGGGAAAAACTAGTGGCAGTCTTAACCAAGGTTTGGTATGCCCAAAGCACGGGATATAGCATGATGTGGCAATTGGAGTTACTCCGATTGACAGTTTTTTGCAAAATGGCCTTGAGAGACTTGTTGACAACCTCTACTTGTCCATTTTCCTGGGGGTAATAAGGGGATGAATGACCGTCTCTAAACACCAACTTAGATGCCAGTTCTACCATCATTTCATTTTGAAAGTGAATGCCATGATTAGTGACAATCTCACTCGGGATACCGAACCGAGTGATAATTTGGTTGAACATGAAGAAGGTTGCAGTCTTCCCATCAAATTCTATAGTAGGCATGGCCTTGACCCACTTAGTGAAGTAGTCAATGGCCATGATAATATGATGGTGCCCCCCCAGTCGAAGTTGGGTTGCAATTGACGAAATCTACCCCCCACTTGGTGAAGGGACCGACAGTAATGACTGGGTGAAGAGGGGATGGATGCGAGCGCATTTTCTGAGTCAACACCTGGCAGGGGCGACACTTATTAACTGCTTTGATACAATATTTAAAGATAGTGGGAAATAAATAACCGGATCACATGATTTTTTGGGCTGTCGCAAGACCAGATAGGTGACCACCACATGCCCCTTTGTGGCAATCGTTTAGGAATGACTCGGCTTCCTCGTGAGTTAAGAAACGACACAAGATATTATTTATTCCTCAGTGATATAAAGTGTCGCCGATGATGGTATACCTTTTGGCTTGATATCTAACATGCCGTTGATCATCTTGTCAGAGATGCTGAGTGAACTTCAAGGTTTGAATATATAAAACAATGCCTCCATACCAGATGTCGGATGACGAGACAAGGAAAATGTGTTTGTCTGCAAATGAATTAACATGGATAACATCCTTGTCTAATCATGGAAAATTGGATATTAACTTCGCAAAAATTAATGATTTCTTGGACTTGGCGGAAGCAAAGGAAAGATCAAATTATTGTAGGATGACAATCCATTTATTGTATTTCATGCCTATGATATGCTCGGTGAGGACGTATTGAAAAGGATTGACATCAACAACCACAATAGTTTTGCAAAGCAATATATAGTGACATAAATGTTGGACTGCATGAATGGCAGCCAAAGCTAGCTTTTCAACATGAGAGTAATTAAGCTCAGGGCCGACTAGGTTTTGACTAAGATAGTATATGACGTGTTGTTACCCATGATTTTGGTCAATCTTGATGGTGTATTGATGATGGTGTA
>SNQJ01S0067745.1:78542-90069 GCA_010110895.2 Picea sitchensis | reverse complement strand
AATTGTTGAAATTATTGAAAAAGAAACAATAGAGAATTGTTATTGATGCGTGATTTGTTGCAATTGCATTTTAAAGGAAATTGTGTATTGTGGTTCAAGGTTGATCCGGAAAACTTCTCTTTCCTTCCCGCACATACGATTCATTGAAAAAAAATTGATATATTTCATTCTTATCCATGCATCATTGGGTCAGAGTCTCATACAACATCAGTTTCATCTCTGCTTCCTTTGAGTAACAATAGCCCTTAATAACATTGCGCAATCGTAAAATTTAACTAGTAACTCTTTTCTAGGGCTCTATTACACCAACATTTAGCTAGGCTAGTGCTTTGGAATAGGAAGAGAGATACACTCTCCAAAGCACAAAACACACAATATCATCTTGTGTTAAGGAGTGTCAAATTCCATTTACAACATCTTGTCTTGGGAAGCCCTTCTCACACAAGGGTCAAACACGAGGTTGCATTGATTTTGACAGAGTTACTCACCCTGCTTTGTTGATATCGGTGTAGAGATTGCATGTATTACGGGGGTCACTTGGAGGTATACCCACAATGATGAGTGGAAGCCTTTTGAGTTGATTTTGGGCTAGATACCCTGCCCTTGCGTGTGGATCGGACTGTCGACTGTCCCCACAGGATTTATTGTTGTCGGTGGTAACCTTAGTGGCCTATCTTTCTAGGGTCTTACACAAGGTGACTGTGAAGGGGCAAGTCCTCACGGTACCTGGAATCGACGTTGGCCAAAATCACTCGCGATCCTTGGAGGGTATACCCACGATTATGTGTGGGAGCTTGCACCAGGGTGTAAGTCTGTTAAGCAGGTCGTCAGCGTAAATTTTCCACCCTAGCCCAACCCCTTCTCGTCTCGTTGTTGTGACGTTGGATTTCATCACCAACTAGTGACTTCGGAATTAGAAGGTCTTGTTTGCTTGGTGTTGTTTCCTAGATTTTGTTTACTAGTGCGTGTTGTATGTTTACCAAAGTTGACCATACGATTTTCTTCATATGTTTGCCACTCGTTTACAATAGATCCTCCACATCGTTCCCATAGAATGCAGGGTTTATCTCTAGAGCATTTGGAAGGTTCTCAACCATTGCCTACAAGTTCACCTAAGGGCTCTCCTCGGCAGAGTGAAGTCCAAGATGTTACCACGCCACAAGTGGAATGAACTGACTCTCTAGAACATTTCCGAATTACCAATACTCGAGAGGACTTTCGACTTCACCCCAATTCTGAGCGAATGTTTATGCGACTAAATTCTTCCGGAGACTTNTGGACCCTTTCCAGGCATAGAAGGCCAAGATCCTTTTTGGTCTACGGGAATTTTTCGACGGGACGTTTTTGGTCCAGGCTCACCTATGATTTCCAAAATCTCTAGCCCAGAGACTGTACCGTTTACTACCACCTATTACTTTCTTGGTACGGACGCCCCGCGATCTGAACACATCTTGACCATCCCTATCGAAATGGCCCATCATACAGATACTACGAGTGTTCACACCGGGTTTACCATGGTTAGTCTCACCCCCATTAGCACACCGCGAACGCCCAGTGTCACCCCAACACTACCACCTGGATACTGTGCATTGAATGCTTCCATTCCCACTCCTACGCAAACCCCATCTGGATCTCCTGGTGGTCCCTCTTCTTCTAGGCACTCTCTTCCTGGTTTTATTCCAACACTCCCTCAATTTCCTTTTGGAGGACCTCTCTCCTCCTCCACTGGCAGTCTTAATCCTAGTGGCACTATTCCGTCATTCACACCAAATTACCAGATTCTCGTCCATGGACAATTTCACCAAGGTGGTATGACTCAACCCCCTCTTAGCAGGAAAATTCCTATTGGAACGCAAATCCAAATTGGAACACAACCCCCAATTGTAATGCTGCCCTCAATTGTGACACCACCTTCAATAGGAGGATCGACCCCACCTTATGGAAAAAACATACCTTCGTCCTTGGCCCAGTATTGGAATCATTTGATACGACATCCTCCTCAATCGACTGGGGGGTAGCAGTTTCCGACTGCATCTGTGATACCCCCTAGTATAGGCCAACCATATCCAGGTACGTTCAATCCCATTTGGGGCTTGAATGCTCAAACTCACGTCCCTATTCCAGGGTACAATCCCATGAGCTACTATCCTCTCCAACCACCACCAAATCTATCTGGGTCTTCACATTATATGCAGACTGCTTATGGTCCTACTAGTTTGCCAATGAGGCTTCCTCCCCAAAGCCACCAATACCCGTAGGTGAATCGACAATTACCCTTTTTGGCCACTTTGGATCTTCTGGATTTGTCAAGGATTTTAAATGATCCAATTCATCACTCTCCCCAATGGCCTTCTATACCAACCAAGCTACCATCGAACATCCCTAAATTCGATGGCAAAGAGGGAGAGGAGTCGAACAATCACGTCATGACTTTTCACCTCTGGTGTTCATCCAACTCGTTGATGGATGCCTCTATTCGTTTACGTCTTTTTCAACGAACCCTAACAGGTTCTACTACGAAGTGGTATATAGAATTACCACGAGGTTTCTTCGCTAACTTCAACACCCTAGCTATGGCTTTCCTCACTCACTACCAGTTACCGATTCATTATGAAATGGGGACCGAGATTTTGAGTTCTTTCAAACAAAACAAAGCCACTCATATATCCGATCACATTCATGAGTGGCGACAGAGACGACGTCTCATCAAACTCGAACTCCCTGATCAGTTGCTGGCAGAATGGTTCACCAAATAATTTGTGAACGACATCAGTCGTGACATCGCCATGGGTGGAGTAGTCACGGAAGAGCAGGCCAAAAGTCATGCTCAATACATTGACCTTGTTTACTCACAAACGGGTACCCTTTACGATTTACTACCTGACTTACCTCATCCTTCCACTTCCGCCACTTCAACTACTCCAGTTGCTTTGCATGCAGCCAAAGGTGTGATTGGCACTTTCCAGGCCCAACCACATTCCGCCTCAAGAACCAACCCCAAACCTGCTTCTTCTAATGTTCAAAATGCTTCGTCTCCTGCCCCTCCCACCGACAAGACTTCTGAGGTAAATGCAGTTCAATCTACCCCAGCCGGTAAAAACAAATCCAAAAAGGGAAGGGTTAAGAATAAGGAGGACAAAAATACTTCTCAGGTAAAACGAACCAAAACTACACCTTTTGACGATCAGGATAAGCGCAAACCTCGATACCCTTGTCTTATCTATGGTGATGACCACTACACGAAGGATTGTCCACGACGCGCTGAGGTCACTAAATTCCTTCAAGGAGCTCCAAAACCTCCTGCTCCGGCCATTTTGTCACAACCCTTCCCATCTCAACAACAGGCTCAGTTGGTCATTCATTACCAACCCTCATCTTCTACTACATCCTATGTATTGATGTGTACTGACGATTCAAAGCAGAATGACATTGCGCTCACCACTCGAGCTAAAGATTATTCTCCCTCTAATGAGAATATTAATGACCTACCTCCTTCCTTGGGACAACCCTCTTCTGCGACTCCACCTACCCATGGTCCTATTCATCTCGAACGATCGAGCCTCGACACAGTTCTTCGACCGCCCCCAAAGGGCATCGTTCGGAAATCAACTTTCAATCCTCATGCTCGTACTGCCTAGAACTACAACATTGTTGAAGATCTGGCCCAAACACCTTCTGCGATGTCAGCCCTCGAAGTCCTTCAAAGTTGTCCCACACAACATAAGGCACTGTTGAAAGATATTGGTGGTATTGACCCGATGGATATGACTTTAATAATTTTTGACTTGGAAGATCACATTCCAAGGTTACCCCCTCAACTCATGTTCCAGATCCAAGTGATTGTCTCTGACAAAAACATTTGTCGAACCGTTATCGACGAGGGTGCCTCGACGTGTGTCATGTCTCTTACTTGCTGGAAAGCCATTGGCTCTCCCTCTTTGAATGAATCATAGAACACTCTCAAAGCCTTCAATGGCTCCGATTTTAAGCCCTACAGTGTCCTTCCTTCATTGCCCATCACGTTAGAAGGAAAAATAGTCCAAGTCGAATTGGAAGTCTTCGATGCTCCCCTTGATTACAATCTTCTTCTTGGCCGCAGCAGGATCGATTCCATGCACGCAGTTGTGTCAACCCTTTTTCGTGTGGTATGTTTCCCACATCAAGGGAAGGTAGTCACCATCGACCAATTAGCCTTCTTTAACTCTGACACCCATACTGGCAATGTATCGTTCATCGCTAAAACGCCACCGGGTTATGAGAACGTCAGTGTAGGCCTTCTCAAAGACTCTTTGTTAATGGGTACTTTCCCCATTCCACCGCTCGATGTTCCACACTCTTCTATTGCTTCAATAAACATGATCTCCACCTTGATTCATGACATTCCTGCATCTCACGACCCATGGATCGTACCTGAACCTGGAGATCATCTTCGTTATGGCGATGAAATGTCGTTAAGTCCAGTCGAATCTGCCTATCAGGCCATTCAATCGGCAACCCCTTCTACCCCCTCTCTTGGTGAGTTATCTCCAGATCCCTTCCGTGTCATTTTTCCCATAGACAAGATGATCATGTCTGTCATGGAGGACACCCCTTGGGACGATGGACATCATCGTTCCATCCTCTTTCTAGAGCAACATACCATTGAGAACTACCAACAGATATTGACCCCGTCGACCGTTGTCGTCATCTCAACCGTTCTCGGGTCCACACACGATGTGTTTTATGAAGGGAACTTAAGCAATATCTCACTCACTATTCCCCTTGACATATCCATTAGACTTGGGATTGTTGAAAAATTCCATATCAGAGCTTCATGTTCTTCTGACGAAATCGTCACCTACACATCCCTTTTCAAGGAATTTTGTGACATCTTCACCCGGAGCTACGAGGAAATGATAGGTATCGACCTCGACATTGTGATACATGAGATCAAGACATACCCTAACGCTAAACCCATTTGACAATGCCTTCATCCAGTTCACCTACATAAAGTGACTGCTATCAGGCTCGAAGTTGAGAAACTTCTCAAAGCTGGCTTTATTTACCCGGTGGCTCTCACTGTCTGGGTTTCCAATCTTGTCCCAATTGATAAGAAGAAAGGCACAATTCGTGTATGTGTTGATTATAGGGATATCAACAAAGCTTGTCCCAAGGACAACTTTCCTACCCCCTTCGTCGATCAAATTGTCGACGATTGCGCCGGAAGTGAAATCTTCTCTCTGATGGATGGTTTCTCCAGGTATAATCAAATCAACATTGTTCCCGAGGATCAACATAAGACTTCTTTTATTTGTCCTTGGGGCACTTTTGCCTATCAGAAACTCCCTTTTGGTCTCAAGAACGTTGGCGCAACTTTTCAACGTGTTATGTCTTATGCTTTCCATGATATCAAGCACATCGTTCAACCCTATCTGGACGTTTTGCCTGCTCACTCAATGCGCTGAGTCGATCATCCAACCCAACTCTGAGCCATTTTCATCCGTTGTCGGTTCTACTGTATACGTTTGAATCCTCATAAGTGTGTTTTCTGCGTGGAATCCGTCCGACTTCTAGGTTTTATTGTTTCACATCAAGGGATCAGGGTGGATCCTTTAAAGGTTGAGGCAATCCTTAATCTCCCTCCTCCTTCTACACTTCGACAGTTACAAAGTTTGCAGGGGAAAGCAAACTTTCTTCGTCGTTTTATCCCAAATTATGTTGAGATAACTCGTGGATTTATGCGGCTACTAAAAAAGGGGTCTGAGTTCGTATGGGATACCATCCCCAACAATGCTTTCGAATCTTTGAAATTGTCCCTAATGCGTGCTCCACTTCTCATTTCCCCCCATTACAGTCGCAATTATTTCCTTTACCTTGCTTCCTCGGATTACACCATTGGTATGGTTCTCATCCAATAGGTTGATGCTTATGATGAACATGTTATCTACTACTTGAGTCGAAGTCTATCGCCTACCAAAATCAAGTATTTACATGTCAAAAAACTGGCCTTGGCAGCCGTCCAAGCCGTCCAACGCTTCTAGCATTATATCCTCTCGCACAAGACTACAGTGATTTCTACCTGCAACCCTATGCAACACATTCTCACACGTCAATTTCTAGGGGGAAAATACTCTAAATGAATTGTGATACTCCAGGAATTTGACTTGGAATTCAAATGCGCCAAGTCTAAGAATTCCTTAGTGTTTGCTGAGTTGATATGCGACTTTCCCTATTCTGAGACGACAAATGTAGCAGTTGATTCATTACTGGATGAATCCCTTTTCCTCATCAACACCGATGATCTTTGATATGGTGATATCATCATATATCTCCAAACCCATACTTTCTAGCCAACTTTGTCTAGTACTGACCGACGTCGCATACAATACCAAGCTCATCAATATATTATCCTCAAGGATACTCTTTATCATTAGAGGATTGAATCTGTTTTTTGACGTTGCCTCACATTCGACGAAGCTGAGAGAGCTCTGAATGACTGCCATTTTGGAGCCTGTGGTGGTCATATGTCTGGGTATTCTACTGCCTAGAAGATCTTACACGCAGGGTATTTTTGGCCTTCTTTATTTAATGACTGTATAATCGCCATTAAAAAATTCCATGCTTGCCAGACCTATAATCAGAAGATACAGTCGCATCCCACTCCTCTTCACCCTGTGGTCTCCATTGGTCCCTTTGCGAAATGGGGCATCGATTTCATGACATGTCACCCCCCCTCGGTCGGGGGGCATGAATACATTATTGTAGCCGGAGATTACTTTATGAAATGGGCCGAGGCGATGCCGACATTTGACAACACTGTAAATACCACAACATTATTCATTTTTAATCACATCATAGCTCATTTTGGTGTTCCCCAGGCTATCATCACTGATCACGGTAGCCACTTTAGAAACTTCATGATGTCCGAACTTATTGAAAAATTGGGTCTTCTCCATGAAAACTCAACGCCCTATTACCCACAAGACAACGGCCAAGTCGAAGCAATTATGAAAGTTCTCATAACTATGCTCCGATGAATGATAAGGATTCACAAAACAAGTTGGCACACAATGTTGTTTTCGACATTGTGGGATTACCGAACATCTGTCAAGTCTGCTACTGGGTTTACACCTTTTCGGTTAGTCTATGGTTTGGAAGCCATTCTCCTGATTGAATGCGAGATACCCTCTTTAAAACTAGCTGTTGAACTCCTACCAAACACTTCTGCTGAGGAAGAACGTTTATTGTATCTTATGTGATTAGACAAAACTCGACGCGATGCTACCTTAGTCATAGAAGCTCAGAAAAAACGTGTCAAGGCCCAATATGACAAACATGTCAAGTCTCACATTTTCTCCGAAGGAGATCTCATTCTCCTCTATGAACAAGATCAAGATATGCTAGGAGATAGAAAATTTGAAGCCATGTGGCACGGTCCTTATATCGTTAGACGAGTGTTGGAAAAAGGGGCTTATGAGTTAGTAGATTATGATGGTATCCCTTTGAGTGAACCCAGGAATGGGTTGTACTTGAAGAAGTACTATGAATAAAATCACCTGTGCACGAGTACTTGTATTTTTATTGTATCATACTTCTTGTGTGTTATTGTAGCTTTCTTTTGACGTTATCTGGTCTTTTCCCTTATGTGAGGTTGTGTTTTATTTCCAGATGTCGAAGTCTTTGCTACCCTACATTGGCTTCACTGATGGTGCTAGCCGTAGTAATCAGAACCTTGCTTTCGCTGCATGGGCAATTTATACCCCTACAAACTAACTTGTCTCCTTACAAGGTGTGTGTCTCGGCCATGCGACCAACAATATTGCAGAGTATAGCGTCGTTATCGAATTGTTGATTGATGCTATCTTGCTCAGAATCCGTCATTTGGTTGTGCAACTCGATTCGCAGCTTGTAGTACTACAGTTAAGTAATGTCTATACTATTCGAAGTCATACTTTGTTACGGGTGTATTTGCGAATTCACCTCTTGGAACGTCATTTTGATTATATTGAATATCAACATATTCCTAGATGTATAAATACATTAACTGATGCATTGGATAACTATGTATTAGACAGACATTTGGATCATTTATAAATCAATCACATCAATTTTCACACAACACAAGATAAACCGATAGAAGCCGTATGTATATATAACGATCAAAAGATTTTTTACAAAAAGTTCTATCCGAGGACCAAAATGTCAAAATCTGAAGCTCATAGCTTCCACAAAGTGACATCATGGATGAAATTCACGGTAACATACGACCACCCGGGCAACCCTACGGAGAATTCGACCAATGGAGTCTGACACTCCTATTGTATGACACCGATAACGTCATGGAACCTCTCCAAGAGGCATGTCTGGAATATCTATTGTCAAACCCTCTAGGTTTTGTTCCACCGCTTCATAATCCTTGGTGTCCCATCATGACACTAGCGCCACCTCTCCTCGCCGCTGAATAGGAGAAGTACCAGGAGGTCGGTAAGGTCCCACATCTGTGTCATCAACAACGAATTTTGTATTTAGTCCTTGGATGAACATATAAAAAACATTTGCATATGATAAAATTCACTAAAAAATTTAAAAAATAAAAAATGTATACTTCTTACCAAGTTCCCCCCATTGAGTACCCTTGGGCAGGAACAAGTCTAGATCTCCTCAGAAATCCAACCCAACATAAGCATAATCGTCGACCATCAGCATCTGTGGTCACAACCAGTTGAAGAAGTTATCATCATATTTGATAATTGGTCTAGCTACGTGCCGGGCCATGAGCTGACACCATCTCAGCATTCTTGGATCTGTGGGAGCCGATAAATCCCACTCAACCTGCAGTCTCAATAACAGAACCCTCTCGAGAAAGAAGGAAACCAACAAAGACCCGTACCTGAATATCTTCAGGTCACCTCGCCTGCATTTGGTCAACTTCCTTTTCATGCTACGAAGCACAACATTTTCCCAGTTAAAAACCTAAGGCTTAGTACACTCTATGGCATACTGAAAGTAACTCTGGAGCACCATGTGAGGAGCGAAGCTCCCAGCCATATGAGAAATGGTGAACAAAATAGTGCGGAGGATCAAATCCCGCACTCCCCAAATAACTACTTTCCCTTTTCTCCTCTCTGCCTCTAGAACACAATGTAAGCGACAATACTCAATCATGGGTAGCCCACCACCTCTGCTACCAGTCAGGCTCACATGGTACCCACGCTGTGACAGTCCTGTCAAGAAGTAAATGTCCTCAATATCCAAGGAAAATGTGTGGACCCTTACATGAAATACTTGTTGATCAGGATCCCACATATGCACAAGGTACTCCAATAACCTAACTTGGGCCCTCATGCCCAGGATACGAAAGTACTTCAGAAGACCATAGTTTCGCAAAGCGACAATGGTGGGCGGATGATTTCCGGCAATGGCATCATCTTCTTCATGCTCCATTTCATGCCATTCCAAAACCATTGTGATGGCCAAATACTTGCATAAGAAGCACAAGAAGAAGATTAATAACTCTATTCACAAATTGGTATCTTTTCATTGAGCAAATTTTTAAAAAACTTTTACTCTTTGTGGTTCTCGCAGGTGCCCTTTAGGCACAGTGAAAGGTTCTCGAAGGCGCCTTTGGGCTCACCTGTGAGAATGACCCATTCTCGCAGGGCCTGTGTAGCTCACCTATGAGAATGATTGAGGGCCATAATAACCCCCAAAACAAACTCAAAATGGTGTTTTTTTCCAATGAAAATGAAAAATTAAACCATGAAAAAGTAGAGGACAAAGAGCCTACCTCACTGCTGCTGACGGTTTGTTGAATGGATGCTTGTAACTCCTGCAATATGACACCAAATTTCAAGGGTAAAAGAGGGGTTTTTTGGCTCAAATAGTGGTAAAGTTAAAATGATATGGTAAAAAGAGTTTTTACCCCTTTATATTCACTTTTACCATGTTCTTGAATTTTTATAATTATTTATTTATTAAAACCTAATCCCTGATGCCCTTTTGAGTACAACTTTTGCAGGCATAATGACTTCGATGTTCATGTATAGGGATCCAGACATATTTTTTCTTCTTCATCGCATGTTTTGTTTGTTTTTTATGGTTTTTGTATAAAACCTCAAGCTGGGTCTTTGTCCGTTCTCATGCTCGAAAATACATGAGAACGCGATCGAGCATACTTTTATCACTTTTTCGGGCTCAACAAGGTTATACGAAAAATGAACCCCCCTTGAGTCCTCTTTAATCTCTTTTCAGACTCTCTAAACATGAAAAGATAGCCAAGCAACCTTGCTATTTTCACGGTCGATAAAGTATCTGAAGAAATTGTCTAGTGGGCGATAATTTATCTCTTTTTCAGTCTCATTGGACTATTTTACGAAAAAGGAACTGAGAGAGTTCTCTTTTAAGTGTTTTTCCAGACTCTATAATCATGAAAAACTTTCGAGTTTTCTATCTTTGGACTCGTTAAACAAACATTGACAGACCCGTCATGGGACCGAACCACTCCTTCCTAGGGTTCGTTAAACATACTCCGAAGGACTTATCCGAAGGATAAGCTTATATCAACAAGCATATGTTATCCTCCTCAAGCTTGCGTAAAAATAAAGAGGTGCTCGCCAGAAATGGTGGGGGAAAATTTGGGAAAGGGATATGTTCTCATCTTCATATTGATTGGCAGTAAGTGTCTCTCTTGAGCATGACACCCCCTATTCGTTATTTGAATTCGGTTTGGGAATTCCATTTGTCTCTCATTCAATTTGCTACAAGGTCATACCCTGTTTCGGCTCTGAGTCAATGCTGCCAAATCATTGGTTGTATCGTTCATATGTTCAAGAGAAGTTCATCTGAAACCTCTATTGAGTCGGCCATCTGCAGTTGTCCATTCTCTCCGTGTCTGCCTTCCTTGTGTCTAGTCCAACTTACATCATACTTTGTTTCACCTTCAAAATCTGTTACTCATTTCATGTCATTGATGGGGGATACATCAAGGCCCTCTTGTGATGAGTTTTGTTCCGTCAACTTCAGCGCATTATCCGGAAACAATACTTAGAAATTCTTTGGTACCTTGGAACCTGCATGCCTTAATGATATGTTTCCTCACTTTTGAAGTGGGTTTACATCATTGACCCCCGATTGAAATATTACGTCAGATGTTCGACCTCAAATCATTCATTCACATTCAAAGGATTGTACTAGAGTACCTTGGGAGTCATTGGCATTAATGGTGATTTCCCTCGCACTTGTTAACGGTTTCATTAATGACCAGTAATCAAGTGGTTTCTGCCATGTTCGACTTCAACATATGTAATCACATGGTTAGATTCGTACTTTTGGGCGACAAGATTGAAGACCCTAGATATCATCTCTTGGTCCAGGTTGTGATGGAATATGTATAATCTGCGACACATAGATCCACTTTGTATGTCTCGTGGCTATGTCATCTCACTTTGAATTTTCTCGCATAGATCCATAGTGTATTCCTGGTGGCTATGCTATATTTTGACGGCATGGATCCACAGTGTATGATTGGTGGCCATGACCTATGTCTATA
>SNQJ01S0067745.1:55742-68732 GCA_010110895.2 Picea sitchensis | reverse complement strand
GAAGATCAAGGAGAGGTTCTATTGGATGGGCCTCAAAGATGATGTATTGAGACATGTGAGGGAGTGTATGACTTGTAAAAAAAACAATTCAGAGAAGACTCATCCTGTGGGGTTATTATATCCCTTACCCATATCGGAGAAGAAGTGGGAAAATGTGTCCATGGATTTCATCACAGATCTACCGAAGGTATAGGTCATAGAATACATATATCTCGTGGTCAATTGGTTGACCAAGTTTGCACATTTCTTCACCATTTCCTCATAATACAAGGTGACAGGGGTAGTAGAGTTTTTCTTTAGGGAGGTATTCATACTCCATGGGTTGTCGAAGTACATTATCGATGATATAGACAACAATTTTGTTAGTGCATTTCGACAGGAGATGTTCAGGTTGGATGGCACAGAGTTGACTCCTAGCACTAGTTATCATCCCCCAGATAGATGGTCAGATAGAGATTATGAAAAAATGGACCGAGGGGTATTTAGGTAACTATGTGTCCAATAAACAAAAGGCATGGATCAAGTGGTTATATTTGTGTAACATCCCCACTATAATCCCTAGTTTAATTAATTCTTATGTAGATATAATTTGTGGCTACAGCCAAATAAATGAATATGCAATTGTATTTATAAGTTTTAATAATTAAATGTGATTCCAATTGCTAAGGGGACACAGATAAGAGGTAGGGGATGAATTAATCCATGAGAGGGGTGTGTGTCTAGGATAATGGCCAATAGGGGTCCAAATGGGGAATTAATCATGTATTTTAATTCATTCCATTTTCATAAATTTGCTAATTGTATATGAACCTTCCAATTTAGGATTGAGTGGTCCCAAAGCCAATCATTGAATGCATGTAAGAGGTTGTGTGTGATTGGTCACATCCCAAAGTTATTGGGAACATGGGGGTTGAGTACAATCATCTTGGGGAAGAATGTGAGTCAAGAAAGGAAAGATAAAGAGAGGAAATTCATATGGGTTGGGGGAAACAGTTTTATACATGGATTTTTTGTGCATGAAGAGAAAGTAAAGAAGGGGGAAGAGAGATTGGAGCTGGTGCAGCCATGGAGGACAAATTTTAGAGAAATCTGGAGCGTATCTGGAGTGTTTTGGAGCTAGAAACTAAAGAGATAGGTTGTCAGTCCTGAAGAGTGAAGTTCGATGTGATTTGCACTAAAACAACAAATGTTTGTTGTTGGTTTGTTGGTAGTTTTCCTAGCAACAAGTCCCATTGAGTTCCTAGTTGAGAGATTCCTAGATACCAGTTCCAAAAATACCTTGATAGATGAATGGGATTTTCAAGGGCCTGAGATCTATGAAGTGGTACATTCCTTGGGTTGGGTAGGTCAAGTGGAAGAGAGCTAGTGGAAAATCGATATAGTTGTAGGAAGATATAAATGGGTCAATGTGAGTTTGTTGATATGTGAGTGGATTGTGAGAGACCACCCTATTTTGTGGATTTCTAGCCTTAGCTCAGAGGTGGATGGATGTTGAGATTCAGAATAGTGAGTCTATGGTTGAGTGGAATGTATGTCCCAAGTGGTTGGTTGCACAACCATTGTTAAAAGATAAGTGTTTTATATTGTTGTTGTGTTATTGCATGAGTTTATTTATTGTGCATGAACTCTGTGTGTTCGAGAATGATTTATATGTTGATGTGTGAATTATTAAGCTACATTCATGTTATTTTGACATGTTGTAGATGCACCTATTTTATGGTTATATATAGTAGCTAAATCTTTTTTAAGTCATAGTTGAAAGCTACAAGAAATTAGTTAACTATAAATAAATTAAATTTGTAAGAAAAAAAATTGTATTTATGAGTATTTCGCACCATAGTGTCCCTTAGTGGAGCTGGGCGACGTTACATTATGATATCAGAGTGTATGGTTCAAACAATGAGCTTGTATGGGCCAAGATGGGTGTGAATTGGTGAATTTCACTATTGTATATGTTGTATGTGATGGGTTGGGGAAAAGCAAAAGAAAATAGAAAAATCTCCAATTTTGTGAGTGGAATCCAAGTTTAAACGACTCCAGACTATTTAGAAGGTTCCATGGAGCCAAGCGACAAAGTTACAAGGTTGAATTCTACATGGAATGGTTGAAATTTGAGTTTTAATGGATGTCTATAGTGATTTACAGAGTTTAGTGAATCGACGACCGAGATCATGTTTGATATTGAGATCGATGACAGAGATTCACTTAAATAAATTTAAAAATTTATAAGGTATCGGTCATTTGGATGGTTGAGAGAATCAATGTAAAAGATTCATTTTCTTCTATTTAGAAAATAAATCAAATCATGACCCAGATTCACCTGGGTTTTTGTCGAAATTTTCTAAGTGTGAGGTTCAACAACAAAATCTGTCGATGGACGATGGTCAGGTTGATGAGTTTGGCGAAGTGTTGGAAATTCTCTACGAGAAAATGTCGATGGTTGAAGGATGATGGATGTGCATCGAGAGAGTTTGGAAAAGTTGATATGATCAATGACCACAATCATTTTTTAGTAATAGATCAATGGTCTAGATCAACTAGAGTTTTGGTCGAAAAATTTCTAAGTGATGAAGATCACTAGCAGAGTTTGTCGATGGTCGATGGTTGAATCAACAAATTTGAGTAAAGAGTTGGTTTGGCCATAAGACATATTTGACTTTCGATGGTCGATGATTGAGGGTTTTCAGAATCCACTGAAGTGTTTCAAATGGGCAAGACAAATCGTCGATGGACGATGAGATAGTGTTCATGGTCGTCTAAGAGAATCAACCAATGGTCGATGAATAAAATAGGATAATGACATCATATTCCATGTGGCATGCCATGCCATCATCCATGTGTCATGCCACATCAGCCAAGTTGACACCTCAAAATGACGTGTCATGCCACATCGACATCCACAAGTCATGGCACATCAACAATTGCCATGTCAACCAAGGATCATCTGAAAGTTGACGGTCGAGCATCGACCAAATTTCAGAAGTGTTCATCAACCAATAAATATCACCGATGATCGATGGTCGATGATCAAGTTGGGAGGTTTAGAGATGTGTGCAAATTAGGTGTCGAGGAAATGGATCGACAACCGATAATCAAATCAACAATTTGGGAAAAATGTTATGCGAGCCCAAAGGGGGATACCCATCGTCGATGGTCGTTAGATTAATATCAATGGTTGATGTTTCTCTTGATTTGAGATCAATGGGTAAGATTTACAAGGATGTTAACACAGTAAAACAATCAATGTTATGCAATTTTTGTGGTATTTGAAGGTCATTAACTTGCAAGGCATTTTTGAGGGACTAAATGACGTTTTTAACCAATAAAAACCCACAAGAACAAAGTGTACCCTACAACTCAAATAAAATAACTCAGACAGATATATCCAGTGAGCTAAATGGGTTACAAAACATAGCTCATATAAGAAAGTTACAACCAAAACAATGAGGGTAGAATTTTTGCACAAATTTTACTTCCAGAAGGCATAACTCCATGCTCATAAGTCTGTTTGGGGCATAGAAGTAGTTGATGGGAATATTATGACCCATAGAAGCCATTGGTGAAGTCGAATTTTGGTTATGGGTACCTAAATGTGAAATTAGAGAAATAAGACATATGTAGCATGCAGGGATAAATTGGGTAAAACAACCTAAAATTCTCTAAACCATAAATCTCATCTTGGAGCTTAGATTTGAGTAAATGAATAGTCATTGGAAATGTATTAAAGAGTAGAAGACATTTGTCAATCTATAATTTTGAATTGGTGCAATGTTTCCTTCATAAATTGATGAATAAATAACCTATATTCTAATGGATGGAATGTTTTATATTATGCATGTTTCTAACAATAATTATTACATGCACATTTCTTGCAGAATTAGAGGTACATAACAACAACTTTATCTCTTCTATGAGGACTAGAGTTATGAAATATGTTGGGGGATATTACAACCATGATGAAGAGATTAGATGTCTACATGTCAACATGGGGAATGTTGAGACATAGTCAAATGGAAGAAGATATAGACATGATCCTGTCACTATGAGAAGCCTGCATAGAGAAATACATAGCTATAGAGATGGTAATGAAAGGATTATGAAGGATAAATAAGAGATACTTCATAGCTTAAACATGTTGCATAAGCTAGAACCAGGCAAGAAGCTAGTTCTAGGCAAGTGTCAGCATTAGGATCCCATAGAAAAAGGGATGATCATTAAAATGATAGGCAATCGAGGAGCATGAGAAGACACCATCATTATCCAAGACAATACACTAGAAGAATGTGAGCAAGTTCAGGGTCAGGGAGCAACCCAAGTGTGTCTCTTGTTCGAAGGAAAATAAGAAGGCCAGAGGAATACATCTTGCAAGGTGAAATCAAGAAGATCAAGCCACCTACTTTTAATGGTGAGCACTGGAAATTAGAATAGGTTGAGGCTTGGCTGTTGGAAATGAAGAAATATTTCCAACTGCATGATTACCCCTCCAGGGTAGAAGCTATAATTGCAACTTACCACTTGCAAGGAAAGATAGTTGTTTGGTGGGATCAACTTAAGCAAGCCAAAAGCCTTGATGAGAATAAGATCTCATGGAGTAATTTCAAAGGGTATTTCCAAGATAAACATTTGTTTGAGAATTAATATGAAAGAAAGACGAAATATTTGTTTGATCTCAAGTTGGGAACCATGAAAATGGAGGAATATGAGAAAAGATTATTTGAATTGTTGAAGCATGTTGACTACATCAAGTATGAGAAGGTCAAAATCCAAAGGTTTCTAAGTGGGTTACCCTCCTTCTATGGTGACAAGATCCAATATGATAACCCTAAGACTTTGGAAGAAACCATAAGGAGAGAAAGGCATATTTATGAGCGAAGCAAAGGAAGGTCAGTGATCCAAAAGGATTGGAATGACAAGATGAAAGGGAAAAAGGATCAAAGAAAGAAAGGTGTTAAACCACACTTTTTCAAGAATAAATCCCAAGAAAATCAACAAGTTCAGTAAACCCAAAATGATCACAATAATGCATATTCATTGGAGAAAAGGCCAAGGAAACAACCTATACAATGTTGGGGATGTGAGGGAAATAGTTTATATAGGGACTTCCCTCACAAAGGAGAAAGAATGAGGAGTTTACACAACATTCAAGAGGCCAAAATAGTGGAAGACATGGCAGGAAACATGCCAAGGATTTATACATCCTTGTACAACAAGCAAGTTGAATATTAATCCCCATGATTGAAGTGGAAGGTAAGATTGGCAACCAGCCTATAACAATTTTTATTGATTTTGTAGCTAGCCATAGTTACATAAATGCTAACATTGATGAAATATTTCACTTGCAAAGGAGTAGGCATAAGAAATCTTAGTTAGTTCAGTTACCCACGAGGGATAAGAGGAAAATCAATGAGTTGGTTAAATATTGTTCGATAGACATGAATGGACTTAGAGCAAAGGTAGATGTAAAAATCATACCGTTGGGTTCATATGATTGTATAATTGACATGGATTGGTTATAGAAACACCATGTTTCCCTAGACTATTATAACAAGACAATCACATGTCTTGATGAGGAAGGGAAGCAAAGAAAGATTCAAGGCATTCCAAGAGCTGTAGTTGTAATATCCCCAACCACCAACAGGTCGGGCCAGGCCACTACTCAAACACTTTACATAGCTGTGAAACCATTTTGTAACATCCCCGACCATCCATGCCGGTCCATGCTACACCAGAGAACACTTATGTTCTCTATGCGGAACATACTGTAACATACTCAACATCCAAAATGAGCTGTCACATACAATTTTCTATCTGCATGGGATTAAAACATATCCACGCACAAAACTCTTGCATAAGCTTTATATATAAAACGTAAACAGAAAAATATGTTATGTAAATGCACAGATTCACATTGAAATAATAGTAAACATATACATGCAACATATACAGGCAATACCCATAAAAATAAACACAGTTATAATAGCACATATGATAACCCATAAAAAATATCCACATAAATAATAATGCAGCATGTAAATTTATCACACAGTTGACACTTATCTTGGTAAGAATGTCACCAACTATGTGTAGACCTTCCATGAACCTCCTGGCCTTAGACCACACTGTTCATCACTCTCAACAGTGGGTCACCCCCGAGATGGGACTAAACTCCACCTGGGTAAGGGTTCCTAACCAAGCTAACGGCTCATGGGAAAGAAGAAAGACTCCATCACAGGTGCCTACTCAAACTAACAGCCTACAGTCTCTCATTCCCCACATGTCTATCCCAACCAAGGAAGTGTGCTCCTTCTCTACTAAAAAATCCCTCGTCTTCCCCAATTCCCTTCCAGGGCTTCAACAACAGGTTGGACAAGAATTCTCAGATCCCTGTAGCTACAGTTCAACACCTTCAGGAAGTCACCTCCCAATAATTCTCTTGCCCAAAGAGAAATTACTCACAGGCCTGACAACTTGCTTCTTCAGTCCCACGGGCCTAACAACCTGCTTCTTCAGTCCCACTCCCCAACTAACCAGCTACAACAACACAAAATGGCTATGGAATACAGGTTCAAATACAATGGAATGAATGTCTGAGGATAACTAACTGCATGAGTGAAAATCGTCATGGAAATCATGGCTGAATGATGGAAAATATGATGGTAAGAATCATGAAGAGGGGTGAAAATGAACTAAGTCCCCACAATATGTATGCATGTCCCCAACTTGACACTTGTCATTTTGGGAGCTACTTTGGCCCACCTATCCCCAACTTTAGAACTTAGGATAAAATAATTATCCATACTTTATGATTTAAGAAATATTAATATTATATTCCTTTTTTGGCTCAAGCTCCATATCTTATCCCCTTTCCTTAAATTAGCCCCTCCCTTTCCCTAACTAGTGGAGTTTATCCCCTCGTCTCTTTTCTCATGGTCGGTCTGTGCACAACGATGTATTTTATATTAATCATGAGACATATACAAAAATAGGTGCACTAGCCTTTAGCATCTAGGCTCTCTAGCCTAATTCAAAACATAAGCATCCTATCTTATAATAATTGGTTCACCAGCCTATAAAACACAACATATACATAAAGGCTCCCTGGCCTCAACATCACATGCACTTAAGATGCTGCGTGCAGTATCCTAGAATGTGCTCATTTCATCCTTTTTACTGCGCAGTACCTACGCGCACTATGCCATGAAAGATGAATGTCAAAATATATCAAACAAATAACCAGCTTAACTACATTATTACATTTACAGTTGGGGTTCTACCTAGGGATATTACAATCCCCTCTCCTTATTTATGCACTGTCCTCAGTGCATCATGTATACATATACAACAAAATTTTTAAAAATCCTCAGTGCATTATATACCATGTACCATTCAAATTCTTTAAAATCTCCAAGATTTAGCTACTGAAAGCTTGTTACCCATCTGGTGCTCTACTTTCCGTCACCAATTCTTGCACTTATACTGCAACTTGAAGTCAATTTCTCTATTCCATAGAGCCACTTCAAGAAATAATTCAACTCATTTTTCCTTATTACATGCTTCAATTAACTTCTTTGAAGCAACAACTGGCTGTAGATCCATGACGTTTCATCCATCCTTTTATCTCACTACTAATAAACTATCAGTAACATATCATGCCCAAGCATGGGATATGACTTCATCAGGACAATGGCTTCCCAAGATAACCACGGACCACAATCAATATCAACATAGTCTAGGACAAGGTACCAAACCTCACTAACACTCCAATCAACGGTCTCTCTTCCCCACATGCCTGTACAACCTAAGGTAGTATGCATCTTCACTATCCAACAGTTCATCGACTACTCAACCTCCCTTCCAGAGCCCCAGTACAGGTCGGACAGGAAGTCTCAGAGGACCGTGTCTCCAGGAGTTCTGACTTTAACCATTAACATCTCACCTGCATCATACACATGAAATTATCATGAGAGAGCATTATACAAATTCCATTTTAGAAATCCAATTAATTTCATAAGGAATTCGACTTTTTCCCAAAATATGAAATCCTATTTCATAATTTTTCATTGATGTTGCAATAATAGGATGTAATTTTCCTTATGGCTTTCAACAAGCACCATGCTAATTACCACTTTTCCTGCAATGATTATATATTGCATACAACCAACAGATTGTTAGTGTTTTCTATACATCATACTTCAACATGTACATCACCTTATGCAATGATCTTAGAATTGCATGTACCTAGCAATTCAATCACAATTACCAACCAATTTAACCAAATAGAATGACTCATCATTCTATGCATATGCATGTTCATAATTAATAATAGTAAGTTCACTTCTTCAATTTTCTGAACAATAAATTTTCTGTAGTTACTATTCCTGTGACCACCTCACTTGCAACTTTCTTGTTGCAATGTTTAATAGTTCTTGAAATGTTCTCAACTTCGTGATTTAGCAACATTTCAAACATTAGTATAATTATTTCCATGTAAAAATATATATACATGCACTCATAAAATGTATTCGGAAAAATGCATTTAAGTATACAATTCCATCATGTATGAGTGCAACTCTGCCACTTACTAGGCATGAGTGCAACTCTCAATGCCTATTTATTCAATGCACCTTTGCATTGATTTTTAGAATGAGATTTATCTAAGTCATGTATCTCACCATCCATAAATTGGAAATCTGGTCAATGTCTTGCCCCATATCCACACACTTCCCATTGTCTTCCCAATTACTTGGATGCCTTCCCTTTCGACCTGAACACTACACCAAGAATATAATTCTGTAGTGTTTATTAGTGTTAGCAAAAAGGTTGCAGTCCAAATTTTATCTAAAGTAGGAAGATCATTGGGTATTTGTGTGTAACATAACCTTTCTATAACCATACCTTTCCATATCCAACCATGTCCTAGTCTCATACATGACTAACTTTCTTAGCATCATTCCTATAACAAGTTATTATCTTTTTATTTTCTCTGCTTATTGCCTCATAACCAAATTAACATGACATGCTACTATGTCAGCATGTTCATTCAAAGACTAAAAGCTTTGATATATATAACATGCCTCTAGCCTTTACCACACTTAGTGGTAACTTAATCCTGTCAATGCACTTAAACAATACCATACAACGTAGTATAAAATTCAATTTGGGGAAATTCTTACCTGGATTTCCCTTTGGCAATTATACAACATAATTTCCAAAAGAGAGATACTTACCTGCATGGCTGCAATTAAACGAGTTTAATGCTACATTATTATATGATGACTATAGAAGTTCTCATGCTTCCTTATCAGCCTTATAATTCCATATTCCAGCCTTATGTTGCTTCCATCCGTGTGCAACAACATTATCAACAACACTTGTAAACATGCAAGCATTATCACCCTCTAGCTGTCCCAACAAGCCATAAAATACTTGATGCTACAATAATTGGAACAATTTCTTTCTTCCTATATCGTGTTTCCTTGTTTATACTAGAATTCTTCCATTCTCCTAGATTCCTGAACCTTCAAGTGCTCTTCACTATAATTACTGTGCATGAATATTTCTGATCTGAGCTCTTTTTAGACAAAACACTCTTGGTTGCCTTTGTTTTTCCATCCAAATACTAAAATGATATTAACCTTAAGATTTTATTTATTTCCTAGATCCATCTATCCCAATTCATACTTGGATGAATTATGGTTCCAATCTTTTTGTCTTATATACTTTGGATCTTCAACATCCATTTATTTTCCGGATCCCTCTGATCCAAATCCTACATGACCTAATTCTATTTCTAGTCATGTTTTCTGTGTAACCTTGGACAATTAACACCAACTTCCTTCTTGAGGTACTTGATTTATCCTTTCCTTAACTAATCATATCAATACTTGGATTTTCTTTTTGTATATTACTTTCCCTTGTCTTGACCAATCTGACTTCAACCAGCCTTGCACAATCCAATTATATCATATCATAAATAATGCCCTTCATACCATGCTTCCACTGCGCACTTTGATAACCATAAGGGAAGCATTACTCTAATTTCATAGCTAATCCATGGATATGATGCACTCCTTATCCAATATGAAATAATCCTCTTTCTTTATCTGATTATTGTCATTCAAGTAGTCAATTCCTTTTATAAAAGATTTGACTCCAATGTATTGCTTAATTTGTATATTGGTTTCTTTGGGAGTGATTGCACTTTCACTAATTCATTCATTACCTGATCTATTCCTTTGTCTAGATTCCATTGAATACTTGACTAACACGAGTGGACTTTCTGTAGTAGCCTCCCAAGATTTTATGGCTTCACTTAGATTCATACCTTGACATTTTTTGGTCTTGGCTTTTGATCATCTTATGAAATATTTTGTCATAGCACTCTTTCCCAGAGTACCTCTGCTTATTTTTAATTAAACTTCAACCTTCTCACCTGTTAATAACTCAAAAATTTTAACTCTGCAAAATATGGCGGTGTATGGATGAACACAGCGGAGGCACAAGATGTATAACTCAAAAAACCATCGATCACAAAACGATCCAGATCAATGGCTGAAGCCCCTATCGGGTGAAAAAATTACACGGGACTTAACCATAAGAAGGCGGACCGGGAAAACCATTGTGGTTTTTAAAATAGACGCGTGGCGCCTCTAGAGATACATTGGGGTAAAAGGAGGGTTGTCGAAACCACTTTCTCCAAAGTCTCGATGTCATGTGTTTCAATATGTCAGAACCACCACTTGTGGGATGGGCTACGGCTAGTCAGATCACCTCATTTCACTCGTTTGGTACTTTATAGTTGTATGATGTCCAGTGAACGCCACCATGTAACAAAATCAAAAGATAATTATTTGAAATGGATTAGCCGAGCATGGAAAACCAACGTACTTGTACTTAAGTCTGTCTTTGATTCATGATTGGGACTCTATAACTACCAACTCTCAAGTATGGAGGCATCATCTTATCCATAAATGGAGTAATCTCCAAATTTGCTCGACCTTCTGATCTCTGTAAAAGCATTTCGGTGTCCAGAAAATTGAGGTACATGGACAAAGCTATATCCAATGAGACTGGTTACTCAGGAAACATGGTAGATTTACCTACGAGTAAGGAGGAAAGGGTAATTGCACATATAATAGCGACTAAATTCCACACAGAACCTACTACAGACTCGAAATTGGAAGTCAGGCTGAATACCATTATGAGGGATCTAGTCATCAATAGGCGAGCTGTTAAGAAGAAATGGAGCAAGCGACAGAAGAAAGAAACCACAACTGAAAAAAATGAAAGTGTTGGAGAGGATCAACTGGTTTGGTTAGATACTCTAGAGGAGGAGATCGCTAAGCTAAAATGAGTCCTCAAATAAAAGTAAGTACATTTCAACAAAAAATTGGATAGCTGGTAGCAGAGGAAAGGGGCCCCAGAGATGATAGACCTGTTCTTAAACGATCCCTTTAAATAGGATAACTGTTATTTTAAATCATTCCCTTTTTGTAACTTATCTCTATTTTTAGAAATATGCGGAAGTCCTAGATTTTCGAATTCTACAAATAATTCCTCTATATATATGTATTATCTCGAGGGAGAAGAAGGAGGAAGGAACTTGCCCTCTGCGCAGGAAGACTTTTTTTGTAATTTTTGGATTAAAATGAATATATAAATGCAGAAGCGGATTTTGGACTGTTTATGAAAGTATCTAACTGGTAGTAATATAAGTCTGGTTTTCTTTCATAGTATGTGTTTTTTGTAAGCTTATATTTCACTTTCATTTGTCTGAATCAGAGGAATATAAAACCCATAATTCATCTATGAGATGCTCTCAGCTTAGAAATTTAGACGATATTTATTTCTTCTCAAACCAACTCTGAATTCATTTTAAATAATGCTTCAATGCGGTTGTGTGTTTCTTTTTCCTCTAATACCATGCAAATTTTCCATTAAACTCAGACTCATCACCTTAATTAGCCTTCTCCTCTTGATAGTTCAATGTTCCGACAATGCATTACTCATTCTAGACTCCATAGCCCAAAGGTCATCTCCGTTCTTCCAGTCATTCAACAACAACCCCAAAAAAAACCAAATCTAGCCAATGTTTTCTATAGATATACCCAGTGACATGAAAGAGCCCTAAAAAATGCACTGCAAAAAGATGACATTCAAATGATATGAAACGTCACAGAAAATCATTGGTTTTCTGCTGTTGTTCACCCTCCAAACAACTTCGCGTGCACAAACTTTAAACCTATACACCCATATTTACCATGTGCAGCAACAACACAAGGTAAATCATGCTTCGCGCACCTTAAACCCACTGTGTATCACTTCTTCATTGCACCACTAACCTGTGCGTACTACTTTTATGTCGTGCGCCAATATCCACAGTACACAATTTTTGTATCGTGCACAAATTTAGTATCACGAGCTGATATTTTGCATGCATTGCAATCGGTTCGTTGCACCATGCCAAAGTTTAGTACATCCCACCACGCACTTATAGTCTTCGCGCATCATTTACTATACTATCGCGTGACAACTTATACTCATATTGCGCGCACACCAACCAAACTCATTTGAGCTCTTCCATCACTGCACACACCATGCCAACCATTATTATGCATGTGCACACCATGCAATGCTAAATTTATTGCGCATTCCTGTACACCAACATTTTTCCGTGCGATGCCGAAATTTAGCGCACACACCTTCACACTATCATTTCTCCACGCGGCGCTGAAATTTAGCACACACACCAGAATGCCAATACCTTGCCGCACAGTGCCGAATTTTACCTATCACAAGATATTCACTGCGCATCATGCATTTTTAGTGTGCCCACATGTGCACATTCACCTTTATGTGTAATGATCCCAAGCCATTATGCAAGGATCATCACTATTTTGGTGTCTTTTTAAAACTTTGTCTGAGTGAGGTATTTCGTCAAACACTTTGTTGATCTACCTTTTTGATGTGTTTATATGTGTGTATGCAGCA